>DWQK01001084.1:0-16932 GCA_018231225.1 Noctuana stator
TTGTTTCTCTCCAAGTGAATGTTTTTTGTCATTCTTTTGAGAAATAAATTCTTAAACCTTAATAACGCTTCACACTTACAGCCCCACACTAGGATTCCCTGTGTCGTGGCTGCCATGGACACACACAAAAGCAAATACACAAACACCCAGACCGAGAACAGAAATATAAATTCATCATCTGCCCCGCCGGGGATCGAACCCGGGACCCTTCGAATAGTGGACTTGCGTGGTAACCGCAACACGACGCGCGTAAAGTGACATTGAGCGAGTATGGATAAAGTGACATTAGGTAAATGGACGCCTAAAGCCGACATACCATATTTTTTGATGTTCATCCAGTGTATACGTGTACCTTTTGATGAATAAAAATGTTTGAATTTGAATTTGGTACGTAACGTTATTATTTAACGTAGTTCTTTATTATTCGTGATAGGGCTACTGATGTGTCCTTGTGATAGCTTAAGATGTCAAAATCTTGTTACAATAAATACTATACATGAATATAACTTCGTATCCATTACGATCTCAAATAGGATTAAGAATACCTCCCTTAATTAAATCTGTATATTGTATGCAGTGTACTAGTACTCGTATAACATTAGCGCGATAGTGAGCAATCGTGACCAGTAACCGCTTATTACTTTACATTCGTCATTCAGTAGATAGAGCAGCTTATACAGTATAAAGTATAATAATATAAAGCTGAAGAGTTTGTATGTTTGTTTGAACGCGCTAATCTCAGGAACTACATGACCCACTTGTAAAATTCTTTTTGTACATGATTGTTACATTCATAAAGAAGTCTATCAAGCATTACGTTACTATTCGTAACGCGGGTGAAACCGCGTGGCACAGCTAGTACAGTATATCGTACGTACTCGTAGTTCAGCTATCTTTGTTCGATGAATTCTTGGAACCAGCTTGCCGGGAGACCTGGGCGGAACTCGGGGGTTGGCAACAGCCGCGGGATGGCGGGAGGCGCTCAGGGAGTCTGCGCGAGGGTTCAGTCCTACACGTGTAGACTGGGAGGATTACGGTTTGTATTCCCCCCAAAATCAATATGAAGGGAGAGGGAACGAACAATTTTGCGGCTACTGGAACTGCTGTTAATGTTGCCTCCAAATGGTTGTTAACATTAAGTTTATGTGCCTATCCATATTTTTTTACAAATGAACTAGGTACCTATAATTATTTTTATTTTGATTTTTACTTAACTCCTTATAAATGCCTGGGTCATTTTTGTTAATATTTGTGTTTTATTTGTATGTGTTGCATGTGGTCCCAGGAGCGGTTTTGGCACTGTCCATAATATCCTCTTACTTTCACATAATTTAAATAAACTTCTACTGAACATGACAGGAAAATTAAAACGTATTTTAAAACATTTCTACTCTATTTTAAAACTTCTATTGTAAGAATTAATCATAAATTGTTGTTTGATATCTTTTATTAAATCATCTCTACTCGTAAGTCAATTTTGTATATATTTTCATTGATTTGAATTTTCCCATTTTTTACACATACCTACCTAAAAGGAAATTCAGAACTTTTTTTGTTCTCATACTTATTTTAGGCATAGAAGCGATAACGTATGTACATATAACCCGTGCCCAAAAATCCGGTGTAGACCAGTGTAATAAAAAGAACGTAAATCTTAAACTTGTGTTTCTGTTTCTTTCTAGTCATTTAAGAGGGTACAAAACAGGCCAAGTTCAGTTCATGCAACAAGTGAGACGGCGGGATAAATAGATGTGAAAATTATGCTTCGCTCTCCAGACTTGGGGTTATGCCTTGACCTTTGTAAGATTTAAGTGCGTCCCCATTGCATAGATGATAAGGGAAAAAAACTCGAATTAGGTGTTAAAATAAATACTTGCTGCCAAGTTTCGGTTATTTAAACCATAAAGTTAGTTGATATTTTATTAACACACGTATTATTATGTGGCTTTAAGCAAACTATATAGAATTCAGCAATGATATGCGAAAACAATTGATTGGTCTATTTTTATTTAATTTACAACTAACATTGTAATTTATCACTGTTTGTTTTGGCGATATCCACTAAAACCCATTCTAATGATCCATTTCTAAAAAAAATAAAATATATTTATTTAAAATAAATAAATTACAATTTATTTATTAAGCATTTATTTATTACTAGTGGTTTTGCAACATAAGGCTTGACAGCCGATAGCCTTCCTCGATAAATGGACGCACTTATCACTTACACTAAAAGAATTTTTCAAATCCAGTAGTTTCTGAGATTGGCGAGTTCAAACAAAAAAACTCTTCAACTTTATACTATTAGTATATATACCTAAATTTTGACAATAGAGTTTGGCCCAGATACATATTATTATGCTCAGAACCAATGTTAGTTTTATGAAATTAGGCGCAATAGGTAGCGTCTTTAAAATATGAAAGAAAACTGATAGTAATTCCAAACATTCCAATTTTTAATACTGTTTAACTTCATGTGCTTACTGTACAGGGTTAGGGTGAGAGTTGTAATCAGCCCGCGTCTGCGTTCGATCCGACAAACAGTCGCCATGCTTGTCGAATCAAACAATCGCTCGTTACCAAAGCCAAAAGCCCTTTGTTTCAAAATCTTACTCTCTTGACTTACAGATTATTTCTTCAGTTTATTAATTCTTAGGTTCGTTTCATTTACGAAAACCTCATTATGAAAAATCAAACCATACGAACTATTTACAGCTAGGCGTTACGATATTCACTAAATTAATTAGTACCTCTGAGTAACACCACATTAATAAAAACACCTTTGCAAATAAACCATTATTTTAGGCCCAATTGGAAAACCTTAAGAACTTTTAAAGATTTTTTTGTGGTAACTTTTATGCTTTTCAATTTAATACTTATAACATGTCGTAGTTCTACCTGCAATAGTATACGCGACGCAAATATATAATTTCACAGTCACCAGTCCTGGGTTTTTTCTTCAAAACTTACGAAATTCATCGTCAAGTCAAATTTACAAATACCTTAATAAATTATACACTAAACATTCCATTCTAAGCGCACATAGCCCCGCTCAAAATTCACACGCGCTTCCGTGCTTTTGAGGGCACGTTAAGCCGTCGCTTCCAGTTGTTATCGATAAATAACAGTCGTTAAACCCGGTTGGAGGCCTTTTGGGCGGTTTGACAACATCCGACACGGGTTGGCCACTAACCCGTATCTACAAATCCGCATTGGGGTATGCTCCATGCCTTCCCCGGTTGTGGGTAGAGACCCGCGCCCAGCAGTGGGACATAAAAAGGGTTAAAGGCATTTTATTATTAACCTACCTCATAAGTCGATGTAATCTGAAGGTTATAGAAGACGGGTAGGTATACAATGGCGATGGTGAGTGATACCGCCCACTCAGAGAGCACAATAGTCCACAGTTGCGTGCCGTATGTGTACATCTCGGCGGGCAGTCCCAGCAAGGAGATGCCGGAAATGTAGCTGGAACAAGTTACGTTCCCTTCGTATTAATCATAATATGAAAACAGTAAAAAATATCATTAATTGAAAGGGCGTATAACGCTAGTAATCGAATTTCACAGAGCGATCGACTTAAACAAAACATGTCAAAATTGCGTTTAAGGCGACACAGTATTTATGCCGCATAAGCGCAAAATACATATTTATTTAATATCTCATGTATTATATTCTTTGAGTAGCTTTGTATTATAAATTGGAATTATTTGTGAAAAAATTTCAACACTTTCCCCGGTCGGGATTTTTTATTGTGTAACAAACAATAAATTTATGAAAACGTTATTCGTCATCAAAAAGTTTATTTGATTTCGCAATGTAGCTCTTGGAAAGGTTTCTTTAAAACGTGAACACGTGGTTTAACTTTGTTAAGAACTTCTTAACAAAGCTTCTTTGTCAGCGTTTACTTTATATAACATTCTAAAATCGTCCCTTATTCATTTCTGAAAATATCTGAGTTGTCCTTTCATCGGGAAGCCGTAAGTTCTTTTACAAGTACGCCAGAGTTCCCTTTAATTTACATTCCGTTTTCATTTTTGATTTATTTTGAGATTGTAGCAACAGTTGCGAAATAACTTAAGGTTTGGAGAGATTTATATAATATTGTTGGAAAATTCGAGGGTGTTGGTGGGAGGAAGGTTATAAAAGCGAACATCAACGGTAGCCGGTGCTCATTCTTACTTTGCGTTCCGTCGCGTTGTCAGTCTGTGCGATATATTGTATCGTTTGTACTCGTAATACTTCTTTTTTAAAAAATCCCTTCTGATCTTATTGTCAAGATCAGAAGTGCAATTCTTACTTATTGGCCCATTTCAGCTTGGCCTATTTTTTTGTTTCCTTTTGTTGACTACTCACACGTACAGATATATTTTCTTCAAAATGTTGTTATTGTGTTCTTAAGTAACTAGGTACATTGAATTATTTTCAGTATCGTGTACTGTTGCGCTTAAGGGCATTTGCGTACGTGAATAATTTAGATTAATACTCGTAGTTGTGTGTTGTGTGTGAATCTTTACTGGGTAAGCCCGTTTGATCCTAGCTAGTCTTAGTACTTTTTTTGCGTGTGTGCAAAATGTCTGAAAGTGAGTTTCAACGTAGTCGCAGTTGTCGTGATAATTATTCTCGTCCTGGTCGTCACGATAGTCAGGTTAATAGGTCCCGCGAACAATCTCTCAGCGAGAATGAAATGCTGAAGCTTGAAATGAAGGCGATGATGTCTCGACTCAAGGCGTTAGAGGAGAAAACTAGTACTTCACCCTTGCCGGGTCCATCTTCAGATCGTGCATTAGCGCAATCCCGTGAGCGCGGGGACAAAAATTTGACACCCGCTTGTGTCCGCAGTAGGCATGTATCGCGACAGTTGCGAACGCCGTTGTGTGAGCGTGACAGGTCTCGTGGTTTTGATTGCGTATCCCATGGAGCGCGTCAAATATCACTGTTAGGACGCCGTTCAGTTTCACCTCCGTCTTCAACTCAACGTGAAACAACATTTCGTGATCGTGATGACCCCCGCAGTTCGCGACCTCGTTCAAGTACACCGCCGATACAACTCATAGGTCATGAAGTAAGGGACGCAGGTGTATCATCAAGTTCAGTACAGGCTAGTGTAACTGATTGCATTGTTAATGCGATTCGTTCGATTAATACAGCAGCCAAATCAACTCAGCATTACTATATTTCGAACTTCGACCCAAACTTACATAACTTTGATGATTGGTGTCTAGAAGTAGATCGCGCAAAAGTTTTGAACAATTGGACCGATTGTGAATGTCTTTCGCGCGTAGGGAATTGTCTGCTAGGGGATGCGAAATCGTGGCTCGACGAATGGGTCTCCATAGATCGCAGTTGGACAAATTTTAAGAAAGAGTTCCAATCTCTATGTCCTAAAATACCAGACTTTGCGGGTATATTGTTCAAAGTTATGACGAAAAATTCTGATAACTATCCAACATACGCAGAATATGTACGTCGGTCGTTACTTCGCTTACGTATCGTGCAAGGGCTTAGTGATGAACTTATATCGGCTATAATAATTCGCGGTATCACTGATCCGACCATCAGAGCTTCAGCAATGAATGCCAAACTATTACCAAATAATTTAGTAGAATTCTTTTCTATTTACGTTAAACCCAGTACGAGCAACATTGTCAAACAGTCATCGTCACGCCCCGATTTGCGAAAAGTTACGACAAGTAAGCGTCATATGGAATATTCGCGTAAACGCAAACGTCAGTGCTAGGTGCTATTCCTGCGGTCAGTTAGGGCATAGACAGACTTCATGTAGTAAGAAACCCAGAGTCGAACAATCGTCAGAAAATTTATCGAATAGTGAGGGGGCTAGGCCTGCCCTATGTACATACTGTAAGAGACCGAGATACAGAGCTGACACTTGTTTTGCTAATCAACGAGCGGAAGCTATGAGCAAGGACAGTGTAAATTTTTGCAGCGAACCTGTCCAGCCAAGGATGTCATAGCGGCTTTAATACAGAACGTACTGTTGACGTTCTGATTGATAGCGGTTCTTCTATTTCGCTAATTTCGGCATCATTTTTTAAACGTTTTAAATGTTTGCTTGTAGTCAAGAAATTGAAAGCACTTTTTACGTTACGCTACCAATTGTATTTGACGGTCTGACTCTTGAAGTAGATTTATTCGTGGTGTCCTCTGAGTACATGAATGTGTCGGTAATCACAGGCACAGATGTTTTAAACAGGGAGGGAGTTAGATACCACCATCGATCAGGGCTTAATTTTACTGAGAAGGATACTCGATACGTTGACAAGTGCTGGCTTTTCCGTCAATCTAAAGAAATGCTCATTTTTGACTACCACTGTAGAATACTGGGTCGCACAATTAGTCGGGGTCAGGTTAGACCGAGTCGTGAGAAAGTGCGAGCTTTAATCGACTCGGCCGAACCAAAAATTTTGAAGCAAGTGCGACAATTGTTGGGGTTGGCTAGTTATTTTAGGCGATATATCGCTGGATTCACTCAAAAAGCTTCTTGTATTGCGGCATTTACCAAAAAGGGAGTCAATTTTCATTGGGATACTGAACAACAGGCCGCTCGTCAGTACTTCATAGACTGTCTTACAAGTGAGCCAGTACTTGCTATCTATGACCCTTCGTTGCCAATGGAATTACGTACGGACGCAAGTTCTATTGGTTACGGAGCTGTCTTAATGCAAATAGCCTTGAGTACAGAAAGGTTGCCTTCTGTCCCACTCCGACTACCTTAGCCGAAATACGGTTAACATATATGTGTGGGAACTATTTTGTAAGACGATGGATGAAGAAGGAATATGACGAGTGTTTGAATATAAAATGTAAGCGTAGAACATAAGAGGATCGAGAGACAGATGAGAGATGTGAGTGGAGAGCGCGAGGACTAGGGTCATTACGATGTAATATGTAAATACGTAAATAATATGTAATATGTAAATATAGCATGTAAAGTAAATATGTGAAGTAGATGTCTAAATAAGCCGTTTTATTTCTATCCCACAATTTTGGAGGCTCGTCCGGGACGGAACTATAAATACCGTCAGAAAAGGTAAAGTATGTGAATACGGCGTATGACGTGAAACAGATAAAAAATTGATGGTGTAAAAAAGATGAAGAAATGAGGAGCAAAGACGTAAAAGATGTTATGATAAGACGAAATAAATATGGTGTATGTTAAGAAGACGAGAAGACAAAAATAAAGTTGAAAATGGTGCACGACGATAGAAGACGTAAAGATGAACAAAGGCGAGGCCATACAAATTATTTTAATTTTATGGTGACGCCAATGCAATACGACGGGTTGATCGAGAAATTCGACGGAACTAATAATACTTTAAGTTCTTCGAGGTGGCTACGGCATTTAGACGAAAAGGCTAAATGGTTCGGATGGGATGCATTACAGAAACTCATCATAGCGCGACGAAATATGACGGGATCGGAAGCCCTACGGCTGAAGTTCAAACCCGTATTTAAATCATACGACAGCTTGAAAATGGCCTTTAAGGAAGAGTTTCCTGACGGTTCACATGTCGAGAATGTTTGTGAACAGCCAGCGACACATAAACATCATGAAGGCGGCTACATAAATTATTCTATGGGCGGTGATAACAATAGAAGTGACAGTGACGAAAGCTGTCAATAGGAATATGAAGCCAGTGAAATAGTACACGTGGATGATTTGAATCAGATAAGTAAATGGAAAGATGAAGACTAAGGTGCGAAGAAGGTCAAAGCACAAATTATAAGGAACCAAGATGTGATTAAGAATCAAATTAATAATAAAAAAATAAAGAGAAAGAGATATGAGGAAGGCAATCTCGTGGATAATGAGAAAATGGAACTTGGAGGACAAGAATCGCAATTTTTGGGCCATTCATTCAATATTAAAGTGAAGATAAAAGTATATTGTTTTGTATAGATGTATTTTGATTTTACTTAACAGGCGTTTAATTTTATGTTGTTCACGTAGAAGTAAGTTGTTGTGTTATTGTTTTTTAAATTTTAGGTGTAGAAGACGTAAGTAAGAATGTTTGGAGTGAGTTTGTTGTTGTAAGGAGGTGTAAGACGAGTAAGGTGGGTGTAGTAAGATGCATGTCTGAGGACAGACATGATTGTCGGATGGCCGAGTGTGGGAACTATTTTATAAGACGATGGATGAAGAAGAAATATGACGAGTGTTTGAATATACAATGTAAGCGTAGAGCATAAGAGGATGGAGAGACAGATGAGAGATGTGAGTGGAGAGCGCGAGGGCTAGGGTCATTTCGATGTAATATTTAAGTAAATAATATGTAATAAAATATGTAAACATATAATAAGTAAATAATACTCGTAAATGTAAAATAAATAATAAGATGTCTAAATAAGCCCTTTTATTTCCATCCCACATAATATATGTAGGTTCAAAAGCCACTAAACTGGGCACAAGTTGCTCAGGCGGCCGATGAGGAGACGCAGTCCTTAAGACAAATTAGCGGATGGGCACATAGCCCTACTTGTTATAGTGATAAAAACGACATACTCTATGTCAAGCTTACTCCTACTGGTGAAAATCCTAAACTTTGTTGCTTTATCCCAAAAGGTCATAGGCTTAGCCTTATGCGCATCTTTACAAAGTTCCGCGCGCTATACAAAGGACAACTCGAAAAGTCGTAGAGCGGTTACACTATCACATTTCCGCGGCGGCGGAGATGTGCTACCGTATTAATTGACGACTGGAATGCCAAAATATTATCGAAATTTAAAAAACTCATTATTTCAGTGGAATTTTTTTTACCTTAGGCCTAAAATTATGTTTGACTAAAAACTGCTTTGAGCTATTTTCTCAACTTCACTAGAACCTTATCCATGATAAAATTCGATCGCATGTAAAAATTCTATTCCATTTTGTTTGAAGTAAGATCCCCCATAATAATCATGTACACACACACTAATTGAAGTTGCCGTTTAGAAATGCGGGTAGGCACTTGAAATTTCTCACGACGAGGTATATTTTATAGACAATAGATGAAGCTAAAACTGAAATTAAATTACATACTACGTATTTATATTAAAGGACTGACAGGCATGCATACTATCACCCGATGGTAAGTGGTCATCGGCACCTTTAAACAATTTCACCACCAGATGGTCTGCCGTGGCAGCCTTGAAAGACGGTTTTAGCACCTTTCGCGAAAAAAATCCATGTCATAACCCAGATTAAATACTTCAGGGTAAGTTCAGTTTGTTCCAAGGCCTTCAAATTCTTCATGACAAAGAACACACGATACGACGGAGATTTGGTACCCTTTTTGGCCCACGATCTTATCGTCATCAAAAAATCCTCACTAAGAAATTCCCAACGCAATTCATATTTCGTATTGACACGATTCCAATTAGCGGGATCACAACAGAATTACGAGTAGTCGCAGTAAACCTGACTACAGAGAATTTGGATTCTCCGAGGGCTTTAACTAACTATTAACGCCTGCCAGTCCCCTCACAAGGCCGAGATATAATGGAGTCCAACGCTTAAGATGAAAATAGGTACCAGAATGGGAACACAATTGACACAATTTAAACTGTCGACTTAAACCGTTAAGGAAAAAAAATGAGTGATTGCTACAATACCTAGTGCCCAACACATATTATTATACTTACAAGTACTTAAATAGCGCTCATAACCCCGCTGGTGGTGTGGATCGCAAGCGATCACATTGTTCAGCAACGACGGGCGCGGTCAGTACTCGGATGGATAACCGCAAGTGGCAAATTTCATGCTCGCTTCCGTGCTTCGGAGGGCACTTTAAGCCGTTAGTCCCAGTTGTTATCGAAGGGTAACAGTGGTTAAACTTGGTCAGAGGCCCTTTGTGCGGTTTGACAATATCCGACATGGTTCGGCCACTAACCTGTATCTCCACTAATCCGCTTTGGAGCAGCGAGGTGGAGTATGCTCCATGCCTTCCCCGGTTGTGGGGCGAGCCCGCGCCCAGCAGTGGGAAAAAAAGGGTTGAAGGGACCTAAATAGAATAAAATTCACGGATCTGTGTTTGTTTAAAAGAAATTAAAAACATGATTGTGTCGAATCCAGAATCCAGATTATTAATAATTAAATAGCTTTCTTCATGATTTTTAATGTGTGTGTTTTGTCGCCTTGTATTAAATCTAAGTTAATACCTAAGTATCGCACCAGGTTAGGTAACTCCAAAATAATGTAAATATTATTTTGAAGTTATATGGAGTAATATAAATCAAAATTCAACACACAACATTTCATGAACGTTAAATGGTACATCGGCTTTGGTACTTCTGGCGAAGTTAGGCCGGCAGAAAAACTCTTGGACCTCCTTTAAAATCAAGTGTATAAATCACAAGTTTCTATAGCTATCTATCTATCTATAGCAACAAAACACAATGTAACACAAATAGGCCAACAAGACATAACAGGACAATCTGGACCCTCCTATAATGAAGTAATTGAAAGTGACGCGCCGTTGCGTTGGATCACGTTGCGACGTAATCCCAGAAATTTGTTCCTAGTAAGATTTTTTAACCGACTTCAAAAAAAAAGGCGGAGATTCTCAAATTCTCGATTTTTTACAATTTCTTTTTATGTTTGTTACGTCATAACTTTCGATTGGGTGAACGGATTTGGACGTTTTTTTTTTATTTGACAGCTGATGCTTCCCGTTTGATCCCATTTTAATTTGGTCCAGTCCTGACATCTGCATCCACGAGAAAATCATATTAGTCTTAAATTTCAGTATGTGCGCGACAACTACCAAATCAGTTGTTTCGTAACCTAACGCGAGTTATAATTATTTATTAATTAGTTTACATAATGGCTAGGAAATAATATATTATAGAGAATTAACTATGGACCAAGTCAGTGACACAACTGATAGTGTTTTATTTTTTTTAAACTTGTCATAGCCAAACTTACATAAATACTCCACAGTATGTTACCATAGTTTTCTAACTTCCGTTTTTGTAGGTAATTAAATTTTCATAAGCAGTCATTTTGTCCGTGTTTTCAGGCAATGAAAAATTGGCACAATATCATTAAGTATTCATATCCATTCTTCAGAGTAATCGGTTATAAACAGTGTTTTCAGGTACATTGTATTGCTTGTTTTAAAATATTAAGTCAGGCTGCTGTGGCCTAATTGGTAGGGTCCAGGAAAAATGTTGTGGGTTCGAGTCCCACCAGGAGCCGCTTATCTTTTTGCTTTTTCAAAAATTTTTTTTTGGTATTTATTATTAAACTGCCAAACGTTTTTGTTTTCATTTTATTATCTATCCGATTTACCACTGACGATTTATTTCATATAACTTCTATTAATCATCGGATCTTTCACATTTGATTTTTGAAAGTTACGTTTACAATACAATACAAAATATTCTTTATGCCAGAGAGAGATATACACACAAAAATTATAAATAAATAATTGTAATAATTGTAAATAAATAAAAACTATTGATCTCTACCAGACACCCTTTAGACAGAAATATACTAAGAAGGGTGGGATAGGGTACTACTTAGAAGTAAAATTTTAGAATTCAGCATGTTTTTTATATATTTAGTTAGAAGTAATTATTGTTGTTTTAAATATACGAAGATACAAGGGACGAAAACGTTCGACAGGGGAAACCCCTCGAATGCTTTTCCATTTCGTTGTCAAACCTTCAAGCTTTGTGAGGCTTCGGTAGATAGCGCTCTTAAAATTAAGTTATTATAAATTGGCTGAAGCATATAAAGCCTTTGTAGTTTTATCTACGTAGATTAAGTTATTAGATTGTAAGTTATTATATGTAGGTTAAGTTATAAGATTATCTAGATTAGATATGTAGATTAGATTATCTAGAGAATTGGTCATATAACTATACAATCTTGTTATTCTGGATAAGGAAAAATTACGAGCTAGGTTAGTGCGATAAGAAGAGGCGTTACGCGAGAAAAGTTTTTTAGGTACCAAACGACAACACATACTCTACTGAATACGTTGCTAATACGTATGTCTGAAAACTGGCTCATAAAAGAATCTGTATAAAAATGAAGTAACGAGACATGAATATTCTGTAATCGTTTTTATGTGCCAACGAGTACGTACATAGCTATACACTAATTTTCAATGCTGCATATGAAGATAAAGGAAAATGTATCTACGAGTATACTTAACCAAATAAATTAGCAAGTGGATATAGCATAAGGTAAAGCGGAATCCATTGAAGTATTTCGGTTACTCAACAAATTACAAAATGACGTGAAAAATTGTTTTTCGTTTAAAAAAAGCACAGCGCAATCGCTAATGATATTTAATATTTAAAATTCAATCGCTTGAAGCGTTATAGAAAACAATAAATAATAAATTATTTTCTCTCATCTCATGTTTCCAAATACACGAGTAGGTAAATAAAATCTAACGGTTTTGCGACTTAACTTAATAATATTTTTCTACATATTCGCCGATAGGTCATTTTAAAGAAAAAAAAACTGTGTAGGTAGGTACATACTATAGTAGATATTTACACGGACAAAAATCTTGGGTGCATTCATCTTTTGACTGTAAAGAGTGACATTATTATGAATCCTTAGTTTTTGCACTTTTCGCTTCTTATTAAGAAAACAGTTATAACATTATAGTATATTATGTACTCGCGATACGAAAACAACCAACTGCAAAATTGTCGCGCCCACACTTAATGTAACTTTGCAAATTTATGACTTATATGGTTTACTATTGCCATTGTCAGAACTGGACCAAATTAAAGCACCAGCGTTCAAATAAAAAAGGAGTCACCAAAATCCGTTCACCCAGTCGAAAGGTATGAGGTGACCAACATAAAAAACAGTTGAATTGAGAACCTGTTCCTTTTTTGAAGTCCATTGAAAATCCATTGAGCACCTACCTTGCTATCAAAGACATGGATATCGGAAACATGCCCATAGTCTTCCCTCCCATGAGATACTCTGACGTTGTATTCTGCTTCTTGGTCGCGCAGAAGGCGAAGTAGATGCCTATCAGAGCTGACACGAGCAGCATGGTACCAAACACAAGATAGTCCAAGACATCGAAGTAAACGACACTCATGTTTGCGACGCGCTAGTTCGCTTGCAAACATTCGTATAAGCCCGTTGAACCCGTCGAGATCAGAGGGCCAACTGATATTTTTATCCATAAGGATCTCGCTGTCCAGTTAGAATTGCAGGGACGACAATTTATACTAATACGGTTGGTTCTCAGTTCTCAGTAATTCTCGCTGTGTAGGATTTAAAGAAATAGGATACAACGTTTTGGGTTAGCGCGTTTTGCTATTTGGACTTTTAGGCCCTGCTAAGCTTTCTCGGAGTTCAGTGAGTTGCTTAATTATATTAACAAAAGCAAAACATGCAAACCCCTGCTACATAGTGTTTTGGTTAGATTTTATTGGGTTTGCTACACCGTGTGTGTGACAACAAGTCTTACCTGTGTCATAATGTGGAAGTGTTGCTAATCATAAGGACTGAGATAACAATGGTGACTTCTTTTGATGCCGCCACTCCGGCAACGAAAATACTCGTGGCGAGGGTGCAGAGTGTAACCGAGCTGAGGACAGTGAAGGACCATTTCCTGGCCATTATCTTTCCATCTATCTTTCTCTCTATTCGCGTTAAATAAACATAATAATAATGTGACATTGTGCTATCTATGTACGTGCGTTGTTGGTTGTCCCTATGTTGCTCTAAATATAGCCGCGCTTGCTAACTTCTGCCCGTGGCCCGAATTAAGTGAATCCTTTGACAGTCCCCTCTCCCATTATCTTGTAACGAAACAGCATTAGAGTGCACTAAGTGCCGATTTTTCATTTGTATGTTAGTATAATATGGAACGGAACTATCTTCCGCCAAGTATTGTAAGATAATAATATAATGGATGATAGAATACAATACAATGATGGTACGACTTAACTCCGGCTAAAAAATTATGTATAATGTTTGAATCCAAAGATTTGTAATCTACCACTGTTGATAATAACATATTAATTTGATTATGTAAATAAAAATACCAATATACAATTTTGTCTATTTCATCATGAAACTTCCATTCATAGTTTATATTGTGGCGTCATTATAACAGTATTTCATTGACTTTTACTTTATAGGCACCCATAGCAACGATTTTACAACGCAACGAACTATAGCGATGATCTTGTTATAACATGTAGTGTATATATACATGTATAACTTTAGTTGACCACTTTGATACAAGAATTTTAAAATGATTATTACTCAATGAATTATTTTGGGCTCTCTGAATAATCCCGCCACCACATTCCTGACTGTTGTTGGCGACACTGTCGCATTTATTTTTTTATAAATATTTCTAGCATTTGATGTCAACATCCCACTGTGAGTGTAATTAGTACCTATTATAAACTTTCATTATAGTCCCGAGAGTCGTTTCAAGTGTTTGCAAGATCTCGGAGACGATTGGAGGAGATTGTTGGTTGTGACTTTGAGAACTCAAGAACTCTTCAAATTTATAAGTTCTATACAATACCTACATTATATGCTATATACAATACCTACATTATATTAATAAACTATATAGGTCAGGTAAGGAGAATATGTCGGTAATTTTTCGGGAAATTATAAATAAAACGCACAGTATATTTTTTTACTTTTATTTCTGACAAATGAATCCAAGTGCTTAAAATATAACTTAAACCATATTGCGCTTGAGATGCTACATATTGATGTAATGATAATTTTATTATACTTAATACAAAGTAGGTAAATAATACTAAAACTATTTTTAAATTAAACATAATATACTAAATGTTATATTTTAAAAATTAATATTTCATTATAAAACCTTGAATACAGTAAAAAACCAATACTTATTAAATTAAATTAATAGGTAATTTTGACATGACAACATTTTATGATTTTTTAAAGTCGTCCCTTAGTATTCAGGAGTTGAAAGGGAGAGGTAATCTTGGGTAAATTTGGGTATGATGGGTGGGACATCCGGTATGTGTGGCTGTGGGATTCTTACTGCACGGAAATCCCCCTCGTCCCTCTGTTTTAGTACTTATTGAGGACTTAAGACCCCCTAGTGTAACAGAACGATGACAATGTTGCGCTGTACCCGTAAGTGCTCATCCTGACTCCTAATTCACATTGTGTCTCGAAGACTTTACGATGTTTAAAATGCGTGGAACCGACGAATACTCTTGAGGACTAGGGTGGTCGTCTTGATGTATGCGTTGTCAACCATACCAGTATGACCAAACGCCGATAGTGGCGTTTCGGCAGAAATAAACTCAGTCGACGAACTTGTATAGATAAATATATACTGATAACCTCGTTAATAATGATAACAGAGCTGAAGTGTCAATTTGAGTGAAGACTAAGTTGGAACCTTCAATATTAGAGAAGTAGCAAATCAAAACAAGGAATGTACGTATATATGCTCACAAGCTGGGCGGACAGTTCGCACGTAATTGCCTAAATAGATTGCTACTCCTGAGGTCTCAGCTTAAACAACATTTTGTTATTTTTGTCATACGGGGGGGAGGAATATTTAAATTATGGGAAACACACCCGACAATGCGGGACCTATTGCACCGTAAACCCCCTCGGTGGCCGATTTCAGCGCTTATAGAGGACACGAGACCCTCTGGCGTAACGAAACGATGTCGATGTTGCGCCGTGCGCCGTACGGGATCGCCCTGACTCCTGAGTCACATTGTAACTCGGACGCTTTTCGATGTTTACGACGGCATGCGGCCACACACACCGTCGCCTTGCCCAGGGTCGCTCGATGGACGATTCAAGCTCACACTAGAGCCGCCCGCTACCCCGGAAGCCCCCGTTAGTCGCCTCTTACGACAGGCTGGGGATGCCGTAGCTATATTCTGCTCCCGAGCTACAGGGAGAAACGTCAACTACACAAATCTGACCAAAAACACCGATACTGACATCTCGGTAGATGTGCGCGTAGCCGACGAATTTCTTGAGGACTAGGTTGGTCGCCTCGTTATATGTGGTATCAGCCACACCTGTCTCACCAAAATCCCATATATGATTACATATTTCGGTAGATATAGGCTCGGCCGATAAACTTGTTAAATGGAATATTAATGTGGATTCTCTTTTTATATTTTACGGATAATAAAGCCAAAGTCTCTTGCGAGATTCGAGCATCCTTAAAGGATATTTACCACTGTTAGGCCCACGCGCTACAGCTTAAACTTTTATTAAAATATAATAACATTTGTTATAAGAACACAAAAGCTTCATTTACCATTGCAAAGCAAAGACAAATTAAAAGTGGTTATACAAGACTTGTAATTATATAAGGTAAAGAACAGATTTTCAATTCATACATTTCGATAATGCACTTATTAATCAAATTTAGTCGCGTTCAGGTAGATAAAGTAAGCTAATATGTTTGAATATCCAATTGTGTATTGTTCTCATGTAGGTGACGATTTTTCTTAGAATGAAAAATAAAGTCCTTAAACCATTAAAAGTTGATATTTTTCCGTAGTAAAATAATACTAATTTAGGGCTTGTAACGTATGAGCCAGACAATGAATACTCGTAGATAGCGGTTTGACTTTTTTATAACTCCGTTTTGATCAGTGGGAGTAGCAAATAAACGTGCAGGTTACCTGGTATAGAATGGCCACTGCAGCCCAGCGACACCTACCTAGTAATACCATCACACTACATGAGTTTGAACACCAATGCATTGCTACACCTAAGGTCTGAGGTGGTCGCCTCCCAGTGTAAGCCGTCGACCACACCTTTTTTTGTCTAACGGGGGGGAGGATTCTTTAAATTCGGGTATTATGGGAAACACACCCGACAATGTGGGACCTATTTCACCGTAAACCCCCTCGGTGGCCGATTTCAGCGCTTATAGAGGACACGAGACCCTCTGGCGTAACGAAACGATGTCG
>DWQK01001085.1:0-16926 GCA_018231225.1 Noctuana stator
GCATGACAGTTCCCAGTTATCCAGCGTCGTAGACTGTGGCCTAAACCCATCTCATATTTCCGTGAATTTGATGGCTCGATGACTTGAAATATGTTGACCAGGACTGACCAGCGATATAATTAACACGTTTCTTTCCACGGGCGCAGCAAACTTTGTTAATACCGACAAGATTGAGCTTTGAGGGAACAAACTTTTCTAATGAAGTCGCCACTGGAATAACTATGGAGGCCTTTTAATTTGTTTATTTCGTAAAGACAGGTCAAAGGCTGCGGTTTGTGATTGGTTTTTAAAGCCGTAATTATAAAGTTTGCTTCCAAAATGTTTTTAAGTCACTTATTTAGATGTTAAGCATAAATGCGCATGGTTGATTCAGAAAACACGTAAGGATTTCTTTTATTATTTAAGGGTACTTTTTTTACGGCGAAGTCAAAAACAGGTTCAGAATTTTTGCATACATTTACAATTTTTTTATTTTATCCATGAGAAGGGTAAGTAATAGATTTTAAAATAATTATGAACTTTACAAGTGATTTCGTTTGACAATAAAAAATATCGGCCCCTATAACGTATACGAGTACCTACCACCTTATTTTTTTTCTTCAAGTAGGCATCTATGTTGGTCTCCTACACAGGTTATTAATATAATTAATATGGATGATCTGGGTTTCAGCTTTATACTGAACATTGATCATCCTGTCGTAAATCTACTGAAAAAACATAAAAGAGGGAAAATAAAAACTCAACATAGCGAAATTCAAATAACAAAACATTTACTCTGCTAGTGTTGCAAATGTCCATTTTATAGAGATCATGTTTTTTTTTATATTATACTCGTTGGCCTTTGCTCGGATTTCACGAAACGCTGAATTTACAATCGCCTACGAAAGCACACTGTCTTGAGCAATCCCTTTGTTTGTTCTATTCAAATCCAATGCTAATAGAATACGTTGGCGGAATCAAAGCGGACGGTTGTTCCTTACATTGGAGAAAACGGAAAATTTGACAAAACAATAAAAATGAAATATTCCCAAACGGTATCGGAAGCTCCGCTTAATCCTTCTACATTTAAGAATACTCTTTTCGAATTTCTTTCTTTTCTTCTGGTTGTTAGCTATAGTACCAAAAACGATTTACAAATTGAAGCAGAGATTGTAACTCTTAGAAGCTTTTAGTTATTAAATTAAATTTACGAGACCCACTAAGCTATTACTGGCTAAAATTAAAATTATTTTAATAATAATTTATAGAATACGACTATGTTAGTTACTACCATTTTTGCAAATTTAAAAGGACGCATTTTGCTTGAGAACATGCTGCCATTAACATTAGTTGGGGATGCCGCTGGGTTCCCCTAATGGCGGTAGGTTCCCTAAAAGTTGGTAACTCGGGGAATCTATTGGCTATCACTTCTTTACGAGCTTCCATTATCATCAGTTCTACGTTTTTCGATGAAACGTGTTTGTCCCAGTTTTAACAGCCGTTTTCACAAACTTTAAAGGGTCCATAAAAGCTGTTATATTTTCAATTTCTCCGCGGACTATCAAGCTGAAACGTTAACGAAGAATAAATCGCAATCTTAAGCATCGGACGCAAAGTTTTGAAAGTGTTAAAGTGAACATTACTTACATCAGTAAACTGTTCATAAATAAAAACAGTACTGAGACCGCTAACTTTCCACTTAACTTCCCAGAAGTGTTAGCTTCCTGTTTTTAAACTCCGTTGCTTTTTTGTTCGAACTTAAGAAAGCGCTTTAGGTTTGTAAGTTTTAAACAGCTTCTAACACCTCACTGTAATGTAGAGTGCATCGCTTTTTCTTCCTTTGCGATGTGTAAGATCATTTAAAACATTCTTTAGATTTGGGTATTAAATAGTTTAAAATTATCATGCCTGTGTCACTTTAACACCGAAATCTATTTATTTATTGATGCGACTTCAAACTTTTGTTAGACAATTAAAACTTTGTTATGGTCTATGAATATCAAATGACCATTTAAGCTCTCTGATGTTAAAAAGTTAGCAATCCAAAAATATAAAGATTTTACAATTTTCATATACTTACATACTGAGGCGAAGTATTGAAACAAAATAAAAATTTAAGTATTACAGTCATCGTTACTCAGTGTAATTAAATGGTACTGAAAATTTTAAAAGTATAAATTTTGTGTTTATTATTAACATCATACCTCGACATCCTCATAAGGAAATAGTTCGCTTTTTTAAATCTCTCTAACTCATATCTGCAGCAAAAATGTATTAACACGTAAGGATCGTGGAGTCAAAATTTGATATATGTTGTTGATTTTTACAAAAATGAAATAAATAGACAAAACGAAGTGTACTCTATTTGTCTCGTATTCGTAGTTCCGTGTTCCTACGTATCCGTGATTGCGTAACAGATGAGAGAACAGATCCGCTGTTAATTGCCCATTCGTGTGTAATCTTTTAATTAACTAAGTGTAAACTCGTTTGCGCTGACAGCTATTCCCATGTTTCTTACCTCCGACGTTGTAACTAAGCTGCTAATGTTATTTAGCTACCGCAAGTGTTACGTGTGCTAAAATTAATTACCTATGAATTTGTGTACTTTTAAGCGTAATACGTATTTTGGTACAGTGTAATTAGGTACCAATTAAAATTAATGTTCTTCGTCTGCCAATTGGTTACCCGTAAGAAACAACTTTGAATTGACTCCACCTACAACAAGCTTTTACCACAACGAAATATGAATTAAAGTGCTATTCTAAACTTCTATTGTTGTAGGAACATAAGTAATCTTTAAATTAAAATCTATTTAAATAAAATCTTTTGTTTTAAAGAAATAAGAAGGTAGGTAGAGCTCTCATAGTAAACTCTGCCTGAAGGCCAGTTTTGTTAATAACCTTTATAAACTTTGATTTTATTGTGTGGTAATAATTGCTTTCTACCCTTTTTATGTCCCACTGCTGAGCACGGGTCTCTCCCCACAACCGGGGATGGCCTGGAGCATACTCCATCACGCTGCTCCAATGCGGATTGGTGGGGGCCGTAAAAATTACCTATGTAGAATTGCCGATGATAAAATATATAACCTACGTCCTTATTCTACACGAAAACTAAGTCGAGTCGCAGCACAACATCTAATTGCTCGTCGAAATTCGCAAATTAATTCAAAATACGTGAGCGTGAAGTGAAACAGACTTGTTTGTAGTACCTGCAATAAATTGCAATTAGCAAAGCTGCCGTTGTGTCTTGTTATCGAGTTAGTGCCTTCCGCCTCTCCGCACCACTCCAATATAGCAGATCTTGAATAAATTATTAACACTGAAATCAAACGCGGATACATCGTCTGGAGATTATTGTCTGCTGGGATAATTGGGCTCGCCTGTTGACATGTCTATAAATGTAGAGCTTATAGAGTTCTTAGATTGTAGAGAGTAGATGATTTAATTGAATCACTGTATGTACTTCTTTTCTTATCCAATATCTTTACTTCGCTGGGAAAATTAAATTTAGTTCTCAGTATTGTATTAGGTATACATATATTTTCAGTATCACCTAAGTGTAAGTAAAGAAGTTTTTTGTACTCTATTGTTTCATGAAGCGACATCTTTCATTGAGAATTTATCCTGATTTCCTACAGTCGGCTTCGCCTTTTTTGATCTCGAAAAGAACATTTACAGTTAAAATAAACGCCGAATATTTCCTCGTAAATCTGTCAGCAAAACAATTCGTACCCTTTCACGAGCAATAAAACGCTACCAAGAACAGAGGCAGCGAAAAAAGTATCATAAATATAAGATTCATTTATATTCGTTCAGTCGCGACCCTTGAGGGAAACTAAAACCGCGGTCAGAGTAATACAATAACAAATTTATTTATAACGGTTTAATTGCCGACGTCAAAAGTGATACCTCTAATTAATTTTTAAAGCGATCCACCAAAAGCTACAGAACTTTGAATTAAAATCGAACAAAAACCGCAAACCCCTTTGAGATGAGTCGTTGAATGTTTCTGGCTCTTTACGTTATTGATCTTCACTTCTTTGATCTATTCCAAAGGTATTTAAAATTTTGAAGGAACTCAGTTGATTTGATAGTCATGTGAATCTAAGGTTGTACTGAAATTTTATTAGTTTCCGAACAGAATGAACAGGTAGGTTGTATTCATAATAATTTATATATAACTTGTTAATGTCACTACTACCGTCGCACATTTATTTTCGCAGCCGCCATACTTATTTTTATGTATACATCTTTTATATGTACAAAATATTAATATCTGAATATTACCGCCTTTCCTCCAAACCAACTTGCAGATTATGCAAAGAGGTTTATGGATACAAACATTTGGATACTTTATTTATATACATGAAGACTTGTCAACAACGCGCAAATTATTGTAAAAGGAATTTGTTACGCATATTTATTTACGAATCAATAACCTTAATTAATTTCTTCTAACCTTTTAAATGTTTCACCAACATCACTGTACAGACATATATACGTAATAGTCTAAGTTTCTTTAACTGAGGTTCGAAGTTCTACAAATTTATGTTGTGTAGAGCAATTAATTCAAACTCTTCAATAGAAAAGTTCTCCATTTTGATGCATTGTGCTCCGCTAAGCAGTTTGCTTTCTTGAACTGGTTTATTCAATGATTTCCTTTATTAGCTTTCTATTGAATAAGAAGAAAAGCTCCGTTTGTATTGTATTTATCAAATAAAGTAGGTACCTAGCTGGTTCGTAAACTTTCTTTGACAAATATTTACTTTAAGCTTCGTTTCATCTTCAATACCTTGCTATCAATAAGACAATTCAATTACTTGAATAAACTGATTTAAATTACTTCATTGTTGGAATCACAATTTTTTCGATTCACAGAATTTTGTAGACACAATAAACAAACTGTTTAATAGTTAATATGTGATAAGGCAATTTCTTTAATCTATACTAATATATAAAGCTGAAGAGTTTGTTTGATTGTTTGTTTGAACGCGCTAATCTCTGGAAGTACAAGTCAGATTTGAAAAATTCTTTTTGTGTATGATATCTACATTCAAGAGGAAGGTTATAGGCCATCAAGCATTACGTTACAATTCTTAACGCGGGTAAAATAGCGGGGCACAGCTAGTATATAATAATTTTAAAGTTTTTGTGATAGATGTTAAGCCATAATTGTTCATTTATTTTCAAATTTGTATTAGTAACACTATTTTGTGAGTTAAATGGTGAGATTACTTACAATATGGTATTTTATTTCAAAGAAAAACAAAGTGTCTTTATCTTTAATTTGAAGCAACAGTTTTGCTTAGAAGTGATTATGTTACGGAACATTCGATATCGCTTAAAAGCTACGAGTAACTACAATAGAACCGAAAGGGGATTAATTTGTTGTCAGTAAATTGGATCCTAATGAAGCAAAGGCTCTTTAGGTAAACAAGACGGTCGTCTTGCCCCTGTTTACATGATTCAACGGTTCGTTAGCTTTGTTTCAAATCCAATCGCCCGGTTACTATACGGACGTTCTATTTGTTTATTTCACTACGCTGATGATTGCAGAAATGCAGCACCTGATGTTATAGAAAATACTTTTTTGCACGAAATTCTATCATGAGTTTCTAACGTTAAATGTTTGCCAGTGCAAGATAGCATAGTGTAATATATAAATGAAGTGAGTGTAATAATATTATGACTTATTAATCTTAGCTCGTTAAACTGTCATTTAAATAGGTATTATAGGTACTCTGCATTTGTAGCTAAAAGTAGATACGTAATGCAGCACTTTTGGACTTTTCAATTTTATTTATGAGCAGAAAACTTTACATTCATTCAGTTAAAGATGGAATATCTAAAAAATTATGGCGGATTGTTGATAAAAATTTAAGTGAAGATTTACATAAGTCATGCTTTTAAACAAGGTGTAGAGATCTATATTATAATAATAGGTACCTAATGTACAGTATATTTCAATAGAATCTTGCTTTTTTTGAACAAATAATATCTGTTTTCATAGCAATTGGTTCAGGAGTGCAGGAAAAAATTTAATAGCATAAGTTATTATCTTTACAAATAAGTATTTTAATCATCGCAATTAACATATTTGTGTCGTATTGTAGATACTAAAATATGAGCACTAATTTGGTATCGCAGTTTAAACGTTCCAACCGATTGAACAAAATGTGTGGTACCGAATCATGCGAGTATCATGCAATTCGTAGAGTATCATGCAGATAGACTATCATTTGATCAAAACGCAAACGCGCGGACATTGCACGCGTCGCCTATTGTCAGCGTCAATAAAATCTAATTTGTGGACCAATCAAATTTCTATTAATTACAACACTTCAGTAATGTGTTTTTATGGGAATAGATTTTTTGTTATTGTTAACATTGTAGTAGAGTAATACAAGTTTTACAATTTGTGATACTAGATTGTCATACAAATTGCAACTATTTCATACATTTTGTACGCACCAATGCAATCACTTCCAGTCATTGGATGGAACTTGAAAGTCATTGCACCAATGCCGATAGGTACAATAAAGCGACTATTTTCACTGACTTAGACCGAAAACTTTTTGGGTAGTTATAAATGTTATTTGTTATGTCCTCGCAGTGGCAAGTTGAAGCTAAAACTTCACATCGGCGCTGAGTATAAGCGTGTTTGAAACGGCGTGTTTACTATTATACAGTGGCACTCAATCTTTCTTTGGTACGATTTGGAAAATGTATATGAACATAATATGAAACGCAACATAATAATTTATTCCAAATATTTCCCAGTTTCATTAAAATATTTAGATAGATAGGTAATCATTATTACTACTTAAAAATCCTATTTTTGTGTTACATAATTATTTGGAAGCATAACAAATATTAACAAGCAACTATACCTACTATAAAATGGCCGTCTCAGATTTAAACAGCGTTTATTACATTACATGTCTGTACTTAACTCTTAGTATACTCTATTGCTACGTAAATGAAATAATATTAAGAATTAAGAATATTATTGCTTAAGGGACACCTAAGTATGACCTGTTTACTTTCGTTAAAATTAATTAGGTACATTGAACTTATAGATACATACTTTTTTGAATTCATTTTAGTAGTATATATACATTATAGTTACTTGAAAAGACAGAAAGACCTCTTATAATTATACTATGTTGTAGTCTTTTTCAAATGTTGATATTATGCACGACCTGCGAATAATTTATAAAATCGAAGGTTGAGTGTCAGTGCTTCGGAACGTTCATCTAACGTAAGCGATGACGCCAACTTTGCTTTGTTTGCCTTCTTATTTTGCCAAGTAAATTCGTTACAACAAAGCAAACGAAAGTCTCAACTGAGTGTTTTGTTATTTTAGGAACGATCTATACAAAGGAGTTGATAATATAAACTAATTTAAGCACGAATTTAGTTTTCATAAATAATGCATGTATGACCTCATGAATGAAAACTTTATTTTATTAATTACATTTTTATTCAATTATTGGAACGTTCACCGTCATACAACCTTTATAGTTGACAAAACAATTTTACTGTTTAAATTACCGATTAAGCTGATAAATGCGGAAGAGTAGTTTAATATTTACAAGTTCCTAAAAGCACTACTCAATTTTTAAGCAAATAATTTTTTGCGTACTAATTATAACATCTTTGCCACGTATAGGCACTTTAGTTACTTTTATTATAGCATAGTTAATATAATATAGCAGTTATAAATATAATATAGTAGCTATTAGTGAGAATGTATAAACTCTACAAAATTATTACGTAGCGAGCCTTACAAATGTCGTTTTAAAATCATGTTGCCGTTAAAACTTTCCTCATGAATAATTTACAAAATTTATTCTTAGATATGGTCTTGCCGCAGTAGATAAGAATTAAATTACGTGAAATTAATTTTTTATTATAACATCTGAGTGAAAATAAAGGAAATGATTTGAATAATTAATAGGAACCTTCCACTGACTTATTCAGACAAATTGGAGGCATCATATTTTGATTCGAATGAAATTCATAAACTCATTTTGAATTTTAGAAAGATGAGACCTCATTTTTCTTTAATTTAATAGACCAGTCAAAAAATGTTAGTCCTTAAATAAGTAAAATATAATATTGTCATGCAGATAATAATTCGAATCCAAAGCTTTGGGAGTGGCAGCTGAAGTGGATAAGACCACCTTTCCGTAATTTTCTCAAGTGCACCCTCAAAATTGAACGAGAGCACTTATATTCCGAATTTATAATATTACTGCTCTAAATCTTCTCGACTTCCAAGCTACGTACAGTTACAATGAATGGTTCAAGAGGGTCTCGGTAATAATTAAATTTTATGCACAATTATCATCCCAGCCCCTACATCAACGTATGTTACGCCTACGAGTACTTGTAACATAAAATACATTATTAAGTAAATGCCTGCAAGAATGAAAGTCTGTTCTCGACGAAGCTTACTTTACCGAATACGTATTACTACGAAAGATTCTTTATTAAATAGATACGATATTTTATAGCTATTATTTAAATATGCACGAGTATATTAAGCACGTTGTTTTTCATCTTGCTAACATCCAGTTAATGTTTCAATTGCAAAAGCTCATCCTCGCTAGCTTTTAAATCGGAACACAGCGTTTGAAAAGGCAATGATTCCGATGTTGCGATGCGTATTCAGGATAGGGATTGGCTTTCAAAGGGTGCACATGTTAGAGCAGGGAACATGGCCAATGATTGTAAACTTTCTGCCTTCTGCGTACATTTATATGTGTGCCGGTGTGTAATACAGTTGACTGTACAATTATCCATAAAAGTTAATTCCGAACAATTTTTTTTTTATCTTTGATGATATTGGTTAACCAGCCTATTATTTATTCTTCTTGTAAACCTGCAGGTTAGAAAGGGTTAACGTAATGCCTTCTCCAGTCAACCCTTGGTTATGCAGAAATGTAATAGGTGATACAAAAAGTTTCATACGTAACTATATAATACAAGTAATAATATATATTTATATTATATAATTTTGTAAATATTTTTGTTATTTAATATGTTTATATTGTTTATTTAGATGTAAATTATTTTGTGTTTCGTTGAATAAATGTCCTTTTTTATTAAAGCTAATACAAGTATACAGTTCACAGATTTCCAGATGTAAAGTGGTCACTGCAACCCATTGACTCCAAGTCCACCCTCACTGACAACTATTAAGTATGTGATTTTTATCAATAAAGACCCTAATTTATACAATTTATACTTATTGAAACACATTAACATATTAAGGTATAAAAGACGGAAATGAAAAATCAACTAGTTCGTTGTATCTCTTGCAACAAGCGTTGTCAAAAGAGCTAATTAATAATGAAGACGCTAATAAGACTAATCTAATGATATCTGGAATAACACTACACGAATGTTAATGAACGTTTAAAATAAGAGCTACAATATCTCAGTAAGTTTGCTTAGCGTCGAGCGACGATGCCTCTTCGTTAGTAGTTATTGTCCAAGGTAAGACAAGTTTCTACTTACTCGTTTGCAAAAGTAAAGGCAGAATCAGATATCGTCTATGGTTTATCTTAAGGAATTAATTGAATGGACTCTTAGGTGTTACATAATTTAATTGTCATGTTGTAATTGTTGGTCCACTATTCAAATTGTCCCGGATTCTTATAACTTTTCGTCATAATCGTTAGCAATTATTAAGAAATTGCGCGCCGGGGTTCGAACCCGGGACCATACGAACGTTGGACTGGCGTAGTAGCCCTACACCACGCGTGTCGTCTATGTATTGTATTTTACATTTATTGGCACATAAATTGAAAGAGTATAAAATTTTGCTAGCCAGCGTGAGTACATAACAAAGGTAGTTAGGTAGGTAGTTAATGATAGTAGGCGCAGCATTTATTTTTTTATAGGTCGTGAAAGGCAATTTAGCGGGGTTGGAGTCTCATAAAGTCATAAGTTAGACGCGGGCTGATGTAGCTTTGCCAAAATTGCTAATGACCGCGAGAACGGCGTGTGGTTGCGCGTAGCATCGAGCCAAAAACCAATTTGCAGCGTCCTAATAACAACATTGTTGTATTACTAGCTTATTGCCATACCAGAAGGTATATCTACCCGATTGGTCAGCGTGGTGATTGTGGTCGGGTTTTATTATACTGTAACCATATTGAACGTTATTGTTAAATCATTTTGAAATAAAGGTACTTGGCGCGCAATGAGAGAAAAATTTCATGGTCGCGTAATTGGAGTCACGATTTTGAACTTAATGTTTTAAGGGCAGATAATGTGTGTAGCCAGAGAGAAAGACGATTATAAATTTTTAGGGAGGGTTATATGGCTGTACTTTTTCACCGTATACATTAAATTTTTTTTAAAAAGTTTAAAGTCCATTAAAGAAGGTACCTAATACATTAATCTATACTAATATATAAAAAATAAAGGTATTTGTATACACTCGATGAACGATATAAAGCTGAAGAGTTTGTTTGTTTGTTTGAACTAATCTCTGGGACTACAAGTCGGATTTGAAAAATTCTTTATATGTATCATAGCTACATTCATGAGGAAGGTTATAGGCTATAAAGCATTACGTTACAATTCTTAACGCGGGTGAAACCGCAGGGCACAGCCAGTAACAAATAATAAGTCACTAACTACACATACACAATGCTACACGTTTCCTGAATACACATTATCTCTACCATTACTATATTTGAGTTGGCTCTTCTACTTACAAAGACAATATAGCCGTAGCAAAGTCGAATAACAAATTCATTTTCCCAGTTTATTCTAACGATAATTCTACAAAGAGTACGATTAACTTAAAGATCTTACCCAATATACATTTACTTATAACAGCGCACTACGCGAAAAATTTGCGGATGCAATTTTAAACGCACCAAACGCGGGTTAGGCAATGTTTTTATCATAATCTAGGTATACTAATAATGTAAAGCTGAAGAGTTTGTTTAATCATTTGTTCGTTCGTTTGTTTGTTTGTTGGTTTAAACGCACAAATCTCAGGAACTACTGGAGTGATTTGAAAATTCATTTTTGTGAATGATAGCTACATTCATGAGGAAGGTAGCTATCATACACAATATGCTATAAAGTATTAGGTACGTTACTATTCTTAACGCGGATAAAACAGCGTGGCACAGCTAGTTTCAGATATATTATTATAATTATGAGCCTTTCTGTTTGAAGTGGAATATGAGGGTATCAATGGGCTACACTGACCGCTTAATATCTGCTTCGGCCAGGTTGGTATACAAGGTTCTTATAAGAAATGTCTCTCATTTACACATAAGCGATAATAACTTTGTACGGCAAACATCTTCCATTGAACAATGCAGTATTATTTCTCCCGGCCGCGCGCGCCATTACTAAAATCGATTCGCAAGTCGTAAATGTTTAATAAAGAAATGTTTATCGAAGAATCGTAAGCATACTGATCCTGCTCTTTGTAAAAGAGAGTTTAGTTAAAAGCTGGAACACGGAACAGAGAGAAAATAAATTATTTGATAGGGAATGGTCCTCTTTTAGTAAGGGAACAAGCTTATTACCTTCACAGTCTTCATATATTATAATAAGAGTTATACATTACAATCAGCATTGGTATCCCCCCCACTCGCTAGAGAAGTACGGGTTTGCAAACTTCACATACTATCGAGGAACTTATAGAGAAGGTTCACTACGTTTTCTATCACCGAAGAATAAAACGCAGATAACTTAAAAAAAACAAGAACGTATTTATGATACAAACTTTTCTATCACAAGTTTCTTAAAGAATGTTAACGGCGGATTCTAAACATTCCTATCTCCCGTCTAGCATAGGAACCTACCTAAATGTCAGTCTTATTTCGAAAATCGCGTTGAAAAACTGGACGTCAAAATTATACGGCGCACGATTAGTTAGCGTCCAGATATTACCTCTCGGACGAGCGATCGTATCGATCACGGTGGGCGGAGTACATACGGGGCTTCTAAAACGCTTGATTCCTCGACTAATAAGTGGCAAAGTTGTGTTACCGAAGGCTTGAGTTCTCTACTGGAAAGGCAATAAATAGTAAGCATAAAAACATAATCATTCCCTTACAAGAAAAACTGCTGTTATTATTCATGAAAAAGAAGCCCTCTTTATTGAACAACTTCGCGTCCGAAACTAAGTACATGTAGAGGGTTTAAAAAATCCTTTCCATTTCGCGTATGTACGATGTTGTTATAAGCACATCCGATGCATATAGGCATATAGCAGATAGTCTAGAAGAGTACAACCATTACGCGATAGAGAGACAAGTAAGAGAGGAATTTGCACATAATGCATAAATAGAAAAAGTGAACATTTAATATTAGTCCGAGTTCCGAGTTCGAAATTCCGAGTTTTGTTTATGTAAAACGCGTGGTATGTAGTCTACCTAAGCCACAACGCCGCAAGAGTCAAGAGGTGTTAGACGCCGGCCTTTAACTACAGTCAAGTGTTCGTGCGACTTTTAACTACTAACCGACGCCGCCTTTAAATTACAGCGTGCCTACCTGCTACGGAATATCGCGACAAATTTTATCTTGCGGAAAACCTTCGGGCTTTAGTTAATAGTTGCAGTAATTTTGTGTTAAGTGGCTACTGCAGCCAAGGTAAGGCAGCCAATTTACTAATGTGGACTAAATATTAATAAATAAATAATATGTCTTGTTAAAGAATTCTTGTGGCACAGATTAAATAATAGTTACCTACTACGTAACTTGGGCATTCAATCCAAAAAGTTCTGAATTCAAATCAAACTTCGCAACTTCTTTTTAAATTACAACGTTTAATAAATTATTACCAGTAATCGAATTAAGAACAGACTACCTATTTACAAATATATTCATTCATTCATTTTTATTTTCAACTTTCATAAATATTTTTTTAAATAAATAAAACGCGAAAAAATTTAGGGTTTGATTTATTTTAAAAAATTTTAATAAATTAAAAAAAAATTAAATGTAGCTATAAAAATATACGCAATACTACTGATATTATAAAAGTGAAAGTTTGTAAATATGGATGGATTTTTGCTCGTTCACGTAAAAACTACTGAATGGATTTTAATGAAACTTTACAATAATACAGCTTATACATTAGAATACCATATAGGCTACAATTTATAAAGATATTGTGTGAATTGCTCGAAATACTTATCCTGCGCAGACTATGTCGCGGACACCCACTAATAATATATATAAATTTAAAATACATATACCTATTAAATGATCTAGATTATTCACGAGAGCACATAAAATCAAACTTTAATTTATCATTCGATTAAAGCAAGTAGTACCTATCCCACTAGTAGTCGACCACTCGCTGCTTGATAAAGGATCGAATGAATCATCCTCTATAATAAAATTGTCTATAGTTAATAGACATCTTGAATTATTCCATCGTTTATTATTCTCTGCGATTCTCTCGTAATTCATCATGATTTTCATCTCTCTCAATTACAATATCAAATTAATTTATTATCTACATTCGATAAGACAAACAGTGGATGGAGTAAGTTGGGAGTCTACTGGTATGTGGTACACGGGACTAGCTACCAGAGATGTAAAATATAAAATTGTAAAATTTACTCCGCGAGTAGGATTTGAACCCACGACCATCCCATTAGTATCGGGACGCCTTATCAACTAAGACATCGCTGATTTTTATTTATATCTAGTTGACGACCCGCGTGGTGTAGTGGTTACCATGCCAGTCCACCATTCGAATGGTCCCGGGTTCGATACCCGGCGGGGCAGAAATTTAAATGATGAATTTAGATTTCTGTTCTCGGTCTGGGTGTTTTTGTACTTGTCTTTGTGTGTGTCCATGGCACCCACGACACAGGGAATCCTAGTGTGGGTTTGTGAGTGTGAAGCGTTATTATTTAATATATAAATTATTTATTTAATAATTGAAACATGTCTATCCTATCTGTTTTTCCAGGATCCGCTGGAAGTCAACGCTAGAGCTATAATTATGACAAACGGCTCTCCCTATTTATTTAGTTTTTTTGTTTTTGTGTGTTTGTAATTGTCTGTAGTTGTCTTTTCTAAGTAAAGTATTTTTCCTCTACTTCTACATATTATTATAAAGTTAACCTTTCTCTTTTCTGATTCAAGGTGTACCTTTCATTTCTTGTAACTTAACCCACACGATCATTAAGCCACTGTCCGCGATGGGTTCGCGATGGGTCCGCGATGATCGATCGTGCGAGCAACGCCTCGTTTGAACGAACATTTACTGCCGCCTTCTCACATTTCTTTAGCAACTTTTATTGTGGCAAGTACTGTCTTATTATCAAAGAGTGTCAATTCCCTTCATATTTTTTACACCAGGTGGTAGTACCACCCACAAATTGGGAATGTATTTTACTCTATTTCCACACTATCCCTTACTTGACTTTGGCATTATGGGGCTTATTAAAAATTTAAACAACCTTGTAAAAAAGATCTAAGATAACTATAATATTAAACATGACCGCTTACTACTTTTATGTTATTGGTTTTTAAACTTAAATTGACATACTTTGATGTCAATGATATTTTTGTTTTCGCTTGAGACTATTGAGAAATAAGTCTTGACATAACATTATTTTTCGCTAGTAAAAAGCATTTTAGAAACTTACGTACGTACTCGTATGTAGATTTATTAGAAATACCCTTGATGTTATTTAATCAAGGTCGATTTTGTATGTCCGGCTCGAAGGACCATAAGCCTAATTAAATGTTGCATCAATTCCACCTCTTACTCACCCAATAGATTTTCTTTTCTTTTAACGCTATATTTTCCAAAACACCCGTAATTTACCGTTTTATTTGTGCATTAACTCCACACAATGATAAAGGAAGCGTACTGTGCAATATTTCAGTACAATTGAATAACGTTGAATAACAATGGTCATTGTGGTAAGATTGATGATCGTCCATGTCTGTTTGTGACGAAATTATGGGCGTTCGCATGGATAGTTACCAGTTAACACTTTTCCCTTTTGTGAGGTGTTAATGATCCTTTAATAAATTTATTGACGACTGAGAAAGCTGCAGATGTGTATCTAAATCCTAATATTCAAAAGATATTTTTATTTAAGATAAATAACTTAAGAAAACTTAGTCCCTACCATACCAAAGTCTAGATGGAGTCTATTAAAAAGATCAATATCTTAATAATTGAAACTGATTCAAGCAATGTTTTGGAATCAATATTCTGAGAACATTAGAACTGTTAAGCCGGCTAACCACGCTGGCGCCAAAGGTGGCCTCAACGTTGGTCCCTTAAGTCGCAGACCGCCAAAGTTGGTGGGAAATTCCAACGTTAGCGCCAATGCTGTTTTTTTAGATCCACATCCACACGTTGGGACCACGGTGTTGGGGCCAGTATTGGCGCCAACTGCAACCAAGTGGAGTATGAGCTACCTCTACTAGTAGGCACTTAAGAACAAAACAGTCCACTCCCCTCGATACCTCGTTTTAATATCTCAAAGATATCGCAAATGTCAACAAAACTACTGTATATGCGCCTGTCTCTCCTTATCAGTCATCAGTTGAACCCAGAGACAAATTAGGTTGCAGTTTCTCCGGCGAAAATTGGACATTCGGAATGACTTAGGTAGCAAATTTTAATGGTTTAATATTTCAAAGGTGTTGGGAACTTGGAGATTTCATTAGGAGATTATTGAGCTGAGCTCAGTCCATTTTACTATAGCCTAATGATGTTATTATTTGATAGGCATGGCTTTATCACGCCCTGCTCTAAAGGTGCGAGAATTAAGTAGTGGGGCAGTGGTAACTGAGATTCTAGATTCGTATTTTGTAAGCGATATTAATATAATATAAGTTTCCATTGTTTGCGCCTGCGTTTATATTGCAGCAATAACATGTTGACGAAATATGAATATAGACTACTCGTGACTTGTGATAAGAAATGTGCATAGGGATTGAATTTCTTTGCCTTGATGAAAAATTTGCAAGTTACTCCGATTTTAGTAAAATACTAGTTGATGCGATATAAAATCCTATTATAAACGCGAAAGTTTGTAAGTACTCGTATGAATGGATGGATTTTTGTTACTCTTTCACATAAAAACTACTGAGTGGATTTTAATGAAAGGTTACAATAATATAGCTTATACATCAGAATAACACATAGGCTACAATTTATAAATAAAAACAATTTATAGATAAAACAAATGAATGCGTTTAACGCGTGCGTTTTTGTTTTCGTGAAATAAATTCTGTATCCATTTTTCCCTATACTACAAACTTCACCTTTATATTTTCGATCAAATCTTTAACTTACCCACCCGATGGAATAACACAAGTCTACAACCAACTATTTACCACTACTTACTACTACCAACAAGAACTACTTGCTCCAAGGAAATGAATAATAACAACCACAGATACAGTTCACAACATCAGTTGATTCTAATTCATGGCTCCTCGATGATTAACCAACGGCGTATAAATACCACAATGTTCCCATAAATTTCGTACAGAAATATTTAATTGTGGGTCTGTTCAACTTCGTACCTTACTACGCATATACTAAGGTATAAATTTGCCTGTCTGTAGCAGTTAACTATATATTTTGACGCCTTGTATCCAAATGCCGTAAATATATCCGTGGTAGTTCAGTTCTTCGTGTAATGCAGGTTTATAGTCTCGGGGGAGTATGAGATAGTTGGACGTAATAAGTAATGGATCGCCTTTGTAGTAACAATGTTATGTTAAGAATTGTATCAAACAGTTCTTTGCTAAGCAACTTTAGTGTTCAAGGGACGGAAGCAAATTGTATTGTAAATTTAGTTATTTCAAAAGTATCTACGCATTCTGTTACAAATCTATACTAATACTAGTTGACCTGGCGAACTTCGTACCGCCTAAGAACCAATAAATGTTGTGTTAACTTATTAGCTTCATGGTT
>DWQK01001086.1:0-16926 GCA_018231225.1 Noctuana stator
AAGGCATCAAAGTCACAGATGTGGTCTATGTCACAGGTTATATGAAAGGAAAGAAGGGTATTTTGCACACACACACAAACATCAGTCAATAAAAATCATCTAGCGGAGTAGGTATGCAATCATTCAAATTCCTTAATTAAAAGAATAAGGGCACTTAAATGTCTTATTAAGGTTAATCAAAGGCCTTATTTTTAACCGACTTCAAAATGTAGGAGGACTTTCATTCATCGAGATTTATGTTTAAACATATTGTACATAACATATTACATACAGTCGTTCATATAGCGCCATCTTCGACAGAAGTTCCAAAATAAAAGTACTGATGTTTTCTTTCCGCTACTCTAAACTCTACTTTTAATTTATATTTTGATATATAGGTATGTATTTTTGATAAAAATCCTTCATCTTCATCCGTCCTATCACCTGCATAACTTATTAGAACTTGCTTTAGTTATTTTCTCTTGTAATCTTAAGAATATTTTATTTAGGATCCGATAAACATTAGTACTTAAAACTCATGCATGATATCTGCATCTATATGACTACTTGTATAAGTAGCATGTATACAACGTTGTAGAGCGGCAGTGAAATGAGCATCGAATGTTATTTACAAGTGTGTCATTATGAGAACTGTTCGAGACCTCATAAACCGCCTGAGGCTCCATCGCGCCATAACAAACACAGACTACGACTATATCCGCATACGTACCTATACTATCTTATATCGTAACTAGCGACCCGCCCCGGCTTCGCACGGTTGCAATGCTGATAGTAAATACACTATAGAAAAACTGTGAACGTTTATACATATAAACTTTCCTCTCCAATTACTCTATCTTCAAAAAAAAAAAACGCATCTAAATTCGTTGCGTAGTTTTAAAGATTTAAGCATATACCTATATAGGGACATGGGGACAGAGAAAGCGACTTTGTTTTATACTATGTAGTGACTACAAGGGTTCTGCAATTTGCTATGATTTATTTATGCATTATGACTTTCAACCGAGTTAAAAAAAGGATGAGGTTCTCAGTTCGACTGTATTTTTTTTATATTTTTTACCTTATAACTTTCGACTGAGTGAACGGATTTTATGATTCTTTTTTCTTACTTGAACGTTGGTGCTTCCCGTTTGGTCCCATTTCAATTTGGTCCAGAAACAGTGGCATTCATGAGATGAGAAACCTTATGTCTTTAATTTGCAAATTTGTAAGAAGTATGTGCGCGACAATCTTGAAGTCGGTCTTTTTCGTAACGCGAGTTATTATAAAACTCACAATGAATTCATTAACTGGCTCAACAATAAAAATTATAAACGATGCTTATAGACTCTAAGATAAATACGTGGAAATGTCGCAACTCATGAGGACTGAGATGATGTCCTCAAATACACAAAGTTCTTGCCACCACAAGATTTGCTTAACGGATGGGTTTTAGGTCCATTATTTTATTTCAACGCTGAGCAACAAGCCACCTAAGTCACATTTGTATCCATAGTTGACCGGCGTTGCGGTGTTGCTATTTTCCTTTGCGAGCAGTGCCGACAGACGACAAACGCTTTATTGAAACCGGCGACATTTAATTACTTCTACATATTATACCCATGCCAAAAGGCAGTTTAGTGTTGCCCTACGTATCTACATCTAATCCCGCCGAAGAATGGAAACTCTCAGGTGGCGACGAATGTTCGTTCCTTCTAAACGGTATTTCAATAAAGAATTAATAAGTATACCTACATATATAGTGGAAATAACTTTAATAGAGCAAGCTCGTTGTAGATCTCTCTCAGAGGTTCTTTCGACTATGATTCTTAAGACACTAATTGAGGAACTAATTCAATCAGTTTTCTTTCAGCTTTAGTTCCGTTTGATAAAATTTTAAATTTTAGTACAATTTTTTTTTAACGCTTCACACTCACAGCCTTATACTAGGATTCCCGGTGTCGTGGGTGCCATGGACACATACAAAGACAAATACACAAACACCCAGACCGGTAACAGAAATCTAAATTCATCACTTAAATTTTTGAATGGTGAACTGGCGTGGTAACCACTACACCACACGGGTAAATAGTTAAGTTTCGTTCTTTCACCTCGAAGTAAATAGGTATTTATAATAGTTATAATTAATTTATATTAATTATATAGGTCATAGGATATCTAACACATACCTACTGGTTTGATTTCTAGACATTGACTTGATATCAAACATATTATTACTGTATATTTATAGCTAAATATATCAGTCGGAAAATTGTTACGTTAATTACGCACAAAATGTTTCTTCAGTAGCTTCTCTGAATCCATGAACGTCAAAGACGATAAAAATAAAAGGCGACTTAATTAGTACGATGTTTTATTAAAAATTTAATTAAGGGTAAGTTATAATAAATATGTATTTTATGTCCTCAGGAAGCATTACCTTACACATTATCAATTGCACGTAAGTACTTGTGGTCTTTGAAGACTAGTGTCTCAAGGTCCAGGGGGTATGGTCTTCACACCGGGTGTTACCCTTTCAGGGCTGACACCTGACGTCATGACAGATGCAAAGGCACGCACGCACACTCTTCGTCTTTGTTTACATCGAATCGGATTGAAGTTCAGCATAACAATTCCCTCTCCATTCTTGGGGTGGCCGCCCTGAATATCCGTACCGGGTGTCCTTACGCCACTGGTAGCCTAACTCTGGTCACTCAGAATTAGGGAATGCAACCTTGGCACACCGCGAGCTTATGACACCATTTTCACAAGATCACCAAAAATCATGCGAGATATTGTAAGATTTGAAAGACAACTTAACTTGGCCCATTACCTTTTAAGTGTGTGGACGCACACAGACTAATTTGTTTCGTGGTTTCACAAGGCGTCCGACCTGAAATCACTTTATGATTCACGGTCTGTAGGTAAGAAGAGATGCAGAGACTCCCGGCCAATGTGATGCGCGGTCTTGGGCACCGAATCATCGCATATCTGTGTTGCTAGTTGCTAGTCGATGCCGTCGCATCGCCGGTCGCACCCTCGCGGCCTTGCGCGCACCCACACGCGAGAGCGCCACATATAATGTCAAAGGGTGAACGTGCCGCCTCTCAAAGCGTAAGTGCAACCACTAAAAGCCAATCCTAAGTTTTATTGATACACATTGTATTGCGACAAAGTCTCCGGCGGCGGCGGCCCGCCCCACCCCACGCGCCGCACAAAGACAATATCGCGACGTCAAAGGAGAGGCGTCCCGCGCCCGGCCGCCGCCCGCCACCCCGCGCCTAGAGGAAATGAAAAATTAAATTGTCAACACATTTAATATCTGCGAAAACGTGCACGGCGTCGCCTTTGAACGCGTCTTCTTTGCGGGACCGCCGCGGCGACGGCTTTGCGTATTAAAATTTCAGTCGTAAAATTGAAATTCTGTTTAAGTTTAATTAGACGTCGCCGGAGTTCGAAGTTGCATTAGATCAGCGGCGCTAATGAGGCCCGCGGTGAGCACACGTCACAGGTGCGAGGGTGGCGCGGCGCCGGAGGTGGGGCGCGGCCGCCTCGCGTTTGATCGGCGCCGCCGCTTTGACAATTATTAAAATTTGCCTCGTACCTCTCGGGTCTCATCTTTTTCCGTCGCCTCGATTACGCCACGGGTTTGTCTCATTAGGGCTTTTGTGTGGTATCGCGAGCTCCCCTTTGATGTGAGGCGAGGAGGCGCGGGGCGGCCGGCGGTCCACCTGCACTTTTATTGTTCCCGCTCGGCCTCGAATTTGCACGCTCCACTTTGAGCTGTCTCTTTGAGATTAGCGACCGCGCTCTCTGCCCTCTGACCACCGAGACGTTAACATGTCGGTCGATGGGGAATAGGAAGGCATTCCTTCATCCGACGGACGGCTGAGCACGGCTTCAGAGCCGTCGAATTAGTATAAAGGTATAAACATTGAGCGCAATTTGTTGTGCCGGTAATGTATCGTACTTTAGTTTGCAGTTTGCAGCGGAGCGGCGTGTTTGCAGTGGAGAGGTCGGTGCGCGATGAACACTCGACACCCCTTTATTACTTTTGTGCCCTTTGTGCGCGCCATCATCATCAAGCATACGACTCGAATTAAAACTCTATATAGCGATTTGTCGCCCGCGGCGTTTTATTGGAGCCCAACGTGAGCCTCGATTCATTGCACAATTTTATTACCTACAGCTGAAACTTTATTGCTAATAAAATAAAAAACAAGCTAGAGAAAGCCTAGTGAGTTTGGGTTCAAACCTGTATTTTTTATAAAGAACCTACATGCATAATATTATACCTAATTAGATTAAGTTTCATCAGGTCTTATGTTAAGAAACACACCTAGAAAAAGAACCTTGTGAAGTGAACTGAACATACCTTGAAATTAAATATATTATATTTTGTCTCATTTACTTAGAACATAAAATTAATTTACCCTAACGCCAAAACTAAACTACAAAAACATGTTTTAGGATTACTTGAATTTAAGACGTTAAAATGGGGTTAAAATTTGTATGAGAATAATAATTTCAGTTCGATTTATTTGAACAAATTTCAAGTTTCTAGGTAGGTACAGTAGTTTCGTCTGTTGATATATGTATATAAATCAGTGAGTCAGGGTTGCATTCATACATAGAAATTAAATTAAACGATAAATTTGCGCGCACTGATCAAATACCTATCTACACTAGCGAAGACCAGTGAAGTGTTTTGTGAACGAGCTTTTAAAGGTAATGCAGTAGTATGTAAATATTTTACATGCGACGACCGCTTATGACATAGCATTACGTTCGAAAAGCAAAACGAATGCACTAACATAAAGTTTTGTAATAAACAGAGCAGATGTAGTATTTCCGAGTATGATATACATATTTCATACCTTGCGCCTCACAAAGGAACGTTGGCAATTCTAGACGAGTTATCACAGGTTCTGTGTAATAAGAAAGAGAATCTTCGCGTTTTTAAATAAAGCACAGAGAAACACGGAGCGCAGATAAAAGGGAATTTTCTCCGTTTGTATTAGTAGGTAAAATAAATGCGGCGACATTAGTAGACATACACACAAAGCCTTTGTGACTAAGGGAAGCCGAGACGGACACGCGACTGCGATGTCCCTTATAGTTGCTGTTTCAACTCCCATAATATCTTGAACATGAAATAATAAAATACTAGATATCAATCTTTATTTAACCAGATGATTCTACCATTTCCATAAAAATAAGATAAAATTACCACAATGCATTTAGTTTACAAGAAATGAAACAAATAAATTTTGGTACAAAATTATTTGCAACTAGTTTCGTAAGGGTATTAAAGGTTCTTCAAGGGATATGACGGGACGGGTAATTGACTCGCGAATGCGATTGGTACCCGGATTGGTGACCGCTAGTGGCTTTCATACACACTTCTGTGCTTCAGAGGCGAGGGGCCTGGCTGTTTGTTGTCTATAGATAACAGTCGTTAAGCCCAGTCGCAGGCCCTTTGGGCGGTTTGACAACATCCGAAGCAAGTTTATCATTAAAGGAACGCTTTCAAAATCTCGTGAGTTACATCATTTACAGTATACGGAAATAAAGATATCAATAAAAGTTTCGTTTTTGTCATGTAAAAGTGGGCAATTTCAAGCTAAATATTGTTGACAGAAGCATTAAAAAAGTGTCAGTCGGATGTGCGGTAGCCTTTGACCCGAAAGAGTTGCAAAGAGCCGAACTTGACGCGAGCTCGGAGACAACCCCTTTGTTGCGCCGCACACACTTTTTCTTTCATCTGCTGCCTCTATTACAGGGCTGTGGTCAAATCAAATAACGTAATTGTTAATAACACGACTCCTGACAATTTTCTGATGTGAAAACAGCATCTATTTCTAGCTTTTTAATTTTGTTTTTTGATTTAAAGGATTAAAAAGTTTAAAAGCTGCACTTTTTTGATCCATGTTAGAACATGGTTATCGTCAATAGGTAATATTTAACTAATTATTTTCAAAAGGCTAAAACTTAAAGATGTTGTGTAATGATGTGAATTTTGGCTAAAAGTTTCGGGCATAAAAACTATTTCCCACCGTCAATATAATAAAACTATTTACTTAACGAATGGTTCGTCCACAAATTTAACAACTCTTATCAGCGTGCGCAGGTATAAAGAAAGAAGTACCTAGCCTTTAGCCGCTTCGAAATAGATGCTTGAGATGAACTTGTCTTGTCAAAAGGAAGGTGACATGACAACGTCTTTACTCTTTATAGTGTCACACATACTTTTACTCCTAAACGTGTTACTACCCAGGGCTGCGAGAAAAATCATATAAAAAAATCATCACAGTATATTAAGACTTAAAAATAGAACGTATAAACTGGAAGAATAAAGACGATAAGACCCATCTTGCATCTATACCTATTACAACTATATATCACAATTATTGTTGGATCATGGATGAAATGATGTAAGAAAGAAAAACTTTTATTCATTAATAAAATTCCTGCAACATGGTGTGATATAATAGTAAAATAAGAATTATATTATATACTTAAAAGTAGCGTCCATATATGCTACAGGAAGTGGTTACTACTATATCGGCGTCACTCGTCTTATTGTCGCGAGCTGCGGCTGCTAATTTTCTGTGTAAGGTTTGAATTGCAGTTCGAAAGGGAGAAATATGAGCATTGATTGGGTTTTACACGTCACACATAAGTAATAAAATTTTTAAAAAACAAAACTGAAAACTTTTAAAAACAAAACTGGAACAGTCGCCAGCCCTGAGTGAGCCTGGTGCACTTTCACACCTTTGATGTGAAGTGTAACGTCCAGACGATGATGCTTCTTTATTACCAACTTGTTCGCACCTCGCCAACTATACCTACGTGCTATTAAATAGCGAGTCAAGTCTGCAAATTTCACTCTCTCATATACACTTAGTTCTATAGGTACTCTACTGGTCCAGTAAAAGCGTATTTTCATACTACATTTTGTGGCCAAGATCAACCAAAAAAGTTACACGATAGCCCGAACTGCGATTTGAAAAGAGGCTACCTGTAGAAAACCTAACAGGGAACAGTGACAGGGAATCTTTTTAGTTTAGGTATAGTCTTTATAGGTAGCATTTATAAGACATATTTTTCATAATTATATAATTAGAGATTTAAAATGTCTCGAAGTCACAAGAAATCTAAAATCAATTATTTACACGTTTAACGTTATACCTGTTTTATCATAGAGTTTGTGTGATTAAATTTCAGTTGCAATGAATTTATCTGTTTCGCATATAATTATGTTTCATAAATCGAAACCCGATGTAGGTCTAAGAGTCAAGTGTTCAGCAGATTGATAAGACTCTCAGCAGCTCATATGTCGAGATTATTTTTTTATATTCCATATTTCATTCAACCTACTATTAAAACCAAATAAAGTACGTATATAAATATGATTACTTTTCAACATGTCTCAAATCGCTCTTGATTTATTTGTATAAACAAATAAATCAATGCATTTGTTCCACCTATTTTTCAAAGCTTTTACTGACAGTGCAGGACAGTAATTTAAAACGACATTCTGCAGTTCGAGCTATGGAATCAACAGATGTGAATGCATTATCCTGGTGAAGCAACACGTCCTTCTGACTATTATACTGGTCAATTTTGTTTCATTTCTTCACGCAAACGATGCGACAGTACGCCGTGGTTACTGTTTCGACTTTTCCCCGGAATTGATCCATAAATGCGTTGCTAACTTGCTATTACCCACTCGTGAAGATAAAAAAATATACAGTCCAACCAATCTCTGATACCTTAAGAACTGTGCTCTATATGCTTAGGGATATAAGGGACAAAACATTGCCAATATTTATTATTGCGCAGTTGAAATTGTCTGTGATCCGAATGCATCCATCCGTCAATAACTGCAATAAAACCTCGCAAATTCACAGTTTGATTGACTCTGCCGTTATTCGTGCACACCCTTGTGAAGGTGCCATGAAGCAAGCATGATTTACCAGGATTGTCCCATTTTATTTTTTTTAGACTTTTGTGCGTTATACATAATTTTTTCGTTATAAGTTCTTGCAAATAATTTAGGTATTTTAGATTCACGATCCTGATATCATGAATTATTTTTTAAAATTACGTAAAACTACTTTGTTAAAGTTTCTTTTTTAACTAATTTTTTTAAGGGAATTTCTCAAAAAACCGGGGATGAGTATGAGTACTGTATGACTTCAAATATTGCTTAGTTCTGTATTATTTGAATATGAATGTGAATATTTTATTATGAATGCGCTTCACATCTTAATTTCCTTTTTATGCTTAATTATAGGCTGAAACATTTAAAAACATTGTATTGGCAACAAAGTCCCATATATTCCGTTTCAAGCGTGGCGACCCTCACGTGGAAGACACTGCAAGTCAGATTGAAATAGTAATTTGGGCGGGAACCGCTATACTCGCAACGCTAAGTAAATTCACTGCAGAACGCGATCGGTGCTATACGATTTTCAGCAGCCCAAAAAGAAACATTTAAAAAAATCTTAGTATTTCCTTCGCAATATATTGAGAGCAATAAAATAAAGTCGAATGCAATTTGGAGATGGAAAGAAAAAAGTTTAACGTTATGTTACAAAGTGGTTAATGAGATATTATTTATGCTATCTAGTTATTATAGACAATTAGATAAAGTAAATAAGTAATATTAGGAAACAAAAATTAAAATTTGTCACATAATGAACCACTTGTAGTCTGTTGATTGTAATTATAATATCTTCTATTACTTTAACTGTAAGTTCTGAAACCCGACATACACTTTTATTTGTATATACACAGGTACAAATCGTTCTAATACAGAAATCAAAAATATAATGTAAAAAACACATGCTATTATTTGCAAAATTGCAATGTAAGAAACAATTGCTGAATGCAATTTTAGGAGATATTAACCACGCGAACACACAACCAGCCCCGAATACTCGAATAGTACGGCAATAATCTCGAGTGCCCCAACAGGATTAGATTTGATCGTAAAACAATTTTTCGGATTCAACCGCTACTCTGCTAGCGCTAGTACATTTTTCTATTCACCGGCAGGCAGATGTTTCCCGCGGATTGAATAGTCAATGCGATAAATTCGGTTTGTGGCAGACGGCTCGACTCGACGGCTCACGGCTCTCCGATGCCTCGCCTACAATCTACATAATGCACGAGGCGACTCGCTGGGTAGCTGATCGAGTGCCTTAAATCACATTGTTGCCAATCTTACGCCATCCGGCAATCACATCACATAGCCGACGATATTTAAAGATAAATGCACTGCGGAACAATTCCACGCAAAATTGGCATAAAATATCAGACACTGACTGTAAATGCGGTCCAATAGACATGGAAATCTTAGTATCTACAACTGACATGTACTTTGTTTGTTCCAGAAAAGTACATTTAGTGGCTAACAGTGACAAAAAAATTATGTAATAAATGCAATAAAATCTGCTATTTACCGTACCAACTATTAAGATAAACATGAATTCCGTGAATAGGTCGGTTTGTAGATAGTGATGGGTCTAATGACATCGGATGTTTTAATTAAAAATTGAGCAATAATAAAGTTGGTAAGCTTAATTCAGGCTTGCAGGAGACTTTATGAACCCAAACTAATCCAAGTTAGCTCAGTGATAGTTGTCAAATTCATTAAAGTTTTGTGTAAATTGGCTGAAGTAATGACGCAGACATCGTCATTACTTCAGCTTGAAGATGTCTGAAAAAATTAGGCCGAATCTGAAGCTGAAACCGACTGGAAGCTTCACAAGCGCGCGCTGCGTAAAATTACAGGTAAAACAACGGAATAGTCAAATAAATTGAAAAACATAAACAATACTAAAAAAAGTCCGCTCTTAGAGATAAAAGCCGCTTAAAGATTTTAGTCGAACTTCATCAAAGATTACTTACTAGGGACGAATAAACAAAATGAAAATTGCACGTCCAAATAACAATCGAGCATTCTTTATAATATATTCCCAATTTCCATAAACAACCTGTGCTAAAGGAGGTATGTTTTTTGTCAATACAAAGGTAATATAATATGTAGGTAATTTGGTGATACTGGAAGTCATAAAGAAGAACTTGACACCAATCGCGCACACCACCCCTTACTTCATAGGCGAACAAGTCAAAAGGCTCACTTAACCTTAGCGAAACTCAATAACTTTCACTTTAAATAATAAATTCTCCTTTGAAACAGGCCAAACACAAATGCTGGTAGGGCTGCCATACTTGATCTAATTACACTGTTTGTTCCCTGTATATTTACTAAATGACGTCAATGTCTTCAAGAGATATTTCTGGCTTTGATTGCTAAAGTTAATGGAGACTCAAACAATATTGGATATAACTAAAAGTATAGTAATATATAGCTGTATAGTATTCATTTATACACTTCGTATGATCATAATCGGATCCTTTGATACTAAATATTTAATTAAATATAAAACTTTTTATCGTGTTAATGAGATTCATGAGTTTTTTATAAAACACAAAACTGGTAAGTAAAACCATAAGTTTGAGAGTAGGGGAAAGTAGGGGAAACACGAACGCGGGGTAATTCCGAATTCCACTATTTTAATATGTTAGAAAGCGATGGCTGTATTTGTCTTACCGCCATCTCTAAGATCACGCCACATATAGTGCCAGTCAACAACATCGCAGTTACAAACGCAATCAGGAGTCAAGAAAAGAATTTTAAATATTTTGCATGATGCTTATGTAATTCTTTTTTTAAAGTAAGGAAGAGTTCTTTTAACCGTTTCATTTCGAAATGGATTTAGAATAACTGATACTTGGCCAGTTTTATAGCCTCATTGCAAGGACCTTAAAGGATTTCTTGCAGCAATAACTCTTATGTGCCTGGTATTGAAGGGTCTTTAGCAATATAAATTGGTACATTAATTATTTCGTTTCAAAATACATTATTGTTTTATAATCACAATCCGTTTATACATAAAACATAGAATCGTAGATACTTTTATTAAGTAATCCAGTTTTAAATTCAATTTCAAAAACATTTATGAAGATGGTAAAGTTAAAGGTAATCATCGACTAAATTCAATGTTTCAATACTCGTACATAATTAACAAAAAAATATAAAAGCCGTGACTCGCGTAAATAAGATTTCTTATCAAGTTTGATTACAATTTTCCTTACCGCTATAAGTCTGTAGGTAGGTATGTGTCAATGTTATGGGTAAAAATTTACGCAATCAATAGCAAAATATTGTGGATAGAGTATAATGAAGAAAAATAATTTGTTTCTTTTTGCAGTCGTAAGTAATTCTGCAGTAATTTCTTTCTTTCTAGAGGAAGTTATTTTTATTTTACGATTCATAATTACGAAAACAACATTTTGTCGTAGAAATAACAATAGAAAACAAGTATAGAATTCTTTATTTAGTCTCCAAAATAGTACCGTGCTATTTGAGGTTTTAATAATAATTGTTGGATCCTATTTTAATGTAAGTATGTCTGCAAGCTTCAAACATTTTGAAACTTAACTCTTCAGTCGAAACTATCTACCTATATGCTATTATTTATATGTTTATTTATTTATGCTATTGTTGTAAGTAGGTAGATATTTACGCTTTATTAATATAAAGCGTAGATATCTACCTACTTACAACATTTAAACGTTTAACGTTTTAATAAACACTACTGTATCATATATATTTGGAATATGAACGAAAACAAAAGACCAATACTTTTTCAGAAACCTTTTGTAGATAGATAAATATACAAAAGCATTTTATTTTTCAGATATTTATTTTAGTAATTGGATCAATTCAAGCCACTAAGTTTCATAGGGACAATCAGCAAAACGTTACAGAAACGCAAACCAAGAAACCGTATAAATCAAAAATTGTCAAAACTATTGATCAAACGTGGGCTACAGTAAAAAAGTTTTTCAAGAAAACTTTCGGATAAACAAAAAATACTCTGACTTCAAGACTATAAATATGACGTCTGATATAAATATGTATACAACACGTAGTAATAATGATGTAATTATGTCAACTATTTTTGTAAATAGATAATATTAAACGTACCTACATGAGCAGCACATACCTATGTTTATAAACTAACTGTCCAATAACAATTAATATAGGTTTTTTATATTAAGGTTCAACGAAATATTTCGTGGTATGTATATCATTGCCCCGATTCTCTTATTTTTCGATATTACTCGTACTGTAAATGATCACTTGATTTTTGGTGAAGGTAACCCCGTTAAGTTTCATGCATGACAGTAGGTACTCCATCACAGAGTACATTGTATATTTAGTACTCCATAATGTGCTCGGTCAGTGGTAGCGAGGTGAATGAAATCTATAAACCCGCACTTATCAACTCTTCTCATATTTGACAAGGTTAATAATCCTGATGGATCAATAATTATTATGACTACTGTGGAATCTACACACAATTTTTATGTCTGTGGTGTTATAACAAAATTCTCAGCACTTATCCTTTGTCAAGACGAGACCAATGTTCCCTGCAATTTCGTTGATTGACATACGTGCGTGGCAAAAGCAAATTCACCGCATCCTGTTTATCCTTAGTGCCTTTGTAGTAGGAGTCAGTCAGTCTTTGCACTGGTAGCACTTGCTGAGGCCCGTTAATCATCAATCGCCCGACCTGATTTAACGTGCGTAGTAAGAGTTTAACTAAAGAAGACGTAACAAGAAGATGGATTACCGTGTCGTTCTTCTGCTTTGCCTTGTAAGTAATAAATAGTTAGCTTGTAAGTAAGATCTTAATCTTTAAGTTAATTTATTGAATTAAAAAGTTGGGCTCAGCCAACTAGTACTCAACAGTCTAGTACTGAATTATATAGGTCAGTCTTGAGTCACGTTAAGACGATTGAGTTGCTATATTTCTCCGCGGTGGCATGGTTGCGAAGAGCGTCTCGGTATTGATGGAATGGGCCTCGTGGAAAACATTTGCCATTTTATACTATAAGAACAAATAGGTATACCGTTGTTAACGATTTTTAAAAATATAGTACTGCCACGCCCTTTTCTATTGTGAAGCAACGTATGGGCGATTTGGGGGAGAGGTGGGGTCGCTAGTACGCCAGCAACCCTCTTTAAATATGAGACGAGTATCTCGGTCCTTATGAGTAGCAACACTTGCAACGCAACCTATAATTTCATGTAGGATTAGGAACTCAGGTATATGTAAAATAATCATGAGAATAATGATTTAGAAAATAATTATCTTTTAAAATTATAGGAGTATTTATTCATCTAAGGGGAGTATATACGAGTATAATCATATTAATCATATCAAAATCAAATAAAAAATACATAATTTATTGTCACAGACATAATTACGTTAAATTATGAAAAACAAAAGTAATATATCAACAAAGTGTAAATACAAAAATATTAAATTACCATAATTATAACTTTAATTTTTTAATTTGACTTACGAGTATTCCCAAACGCAAAACATATCGAAAATCACTAAAAATAATGTGACAGTAACTGTGTGAATAAATTTTTGAAACGACCTCATTTTTATAAAAATGCTTGATGTAAAAAAAATAAAACAGAATGTTAAGCAATAATGGCCCATGAGGGGATCGAACCCGCGACCTTCGCGTTATTAGCACGACGCTCTAACCAACTGAGCTAATGGGCCGGTATCTACACTTTTGAATTAATATTATGTATATTATAGCATTACAATTTACAATATATTTAATGTTAAGTATTGGGAATTTTTTTGATAAATTGGCATTTAATATAATATTTATACTACAAGTAACTGCATTTTATGTTTAACGACTTCAAGAAATATTATTATAGGTACTAATAACCAAATATTTATAAGTATTGCTTTCTCCACATGCACCCCACCACTAAAGTAAGAATTATTATTATCGACACTGTCCTCTACCATAAGGTTGTCTAAGAGATGTGGGTTTTTTTCTTTGTAATTTTGTTTACATAATTGTGCGCACAAAAAAATTTTATTATATTATAATCAAAGTTTCTTTTATACTTAATATAGTTACCTAATTATTTTGCTTCCAGATGTTCGCAGTCTACGTGCTAGCAGTACCGGCCTCCGATGCCCCTAATCCCAGATCTAAGCGTGACGTAATGGAATCGATGAAAAACGCTTGGAACGATGTCGTGAGAACATTTTCCGATGCAGGTGATGCTGTTGTGCATGTCTTCAAACCAACCGAAAAAAGTACCATCGACAAGATTGCTGATGGCTTTAAGAACCTCGGTTCATAACCAGTTTCATCTATAACCTGTATCTATGAACAAAATCGCTGTTGCAAAAATATCCGAGCGAACAATAAATAATATTTTCCTTTAAAAATGTTTCTTTGATTTTAGCTCCGGTAGGCCTACTTTTCTATCTTGAGTGCTCCAAGCAGCGCCAACCTTAATCAGAGCGCGGTTGACTTCAACACCATTAAAGTACCCGTGCCTATAAAAAAGTGCTGTAGATATTATGTAGAATTTTTCACCGAAATTGTATAGAATTTAAATTGTAGGTCTCTAGATCTCTAGAACTTGTTATGTACTAGTATGTTTCTAGTTAAACGCATTGACAGCAAGTCCGCTGACGCTGACACAGTTACACGCAAAAGGAATTGTGTTACTTTACGCTTGATTGCTTCTATATGTACTCGTATCAATGCCATCGAGAGCTACCGTTTTGTTTGTGACCGTAGAGTATAGGGAATAGCCGTCATTATTAATTTACTGTATTACGACATAAGCAAGCGTACCCAAGTACCATTTTTTATTTAGCTGATTTACCTATACACAGGTATTGAACAAAACAAACGGATCTTAATTAAAATAAAGAAAAACGATATCATTTTATTAAAACATATAACATTTTATAGTTAATGAACAGTTAGTCTGTTGTTAACTGTACAAAATGACGTAAACAAAGTGCATACAGTAGGTAATAAAAATCGTGACAAACGCTAGCAACTTTCGAGTGTGGATGTGTATTATGCAAGTCTATACGTCACTTTGGCATGAAGTGGATTCTAAATGGAAGCCGACGCACTTGCCTGCGTCGGCATCTATTGGGGACGGGCTCTCGTTGAATATCTCTATTAGTTTATCCGTTCTCGGCTCCAATTTAGGTGCAGGACTCTCAGGATAGTCAGGCCTTTTGTCATACTCATTCCTATGTTTCTGCCGCGACGGCAACATAAAAATACCGGCTGTGATTTCCTTCGTCTTAACCTGCTCCTCCTGTTCTTGAGCAAATTCGTAGTTTCTGCGGCGCAAGTCTGATATATCGTACTGGTAACTCTCCGATTTATGACGCTCTTTGAAGAACATGCAGTACGTTATCCATGCCACAATAAACAATGCCTGTAATAAAAAACCTTAATACACTCTACGGTCAAAGATATTTGTTACTTACTTGTGAGAAAAAATGTTTGCATACTCACCAGGACAATGGCGAAAATAAATCCAGCGATTAAAGTGGTCATTTTCGATAAATACAGTGTTTATTTAACGGGCATTTGAAAGTATGACACGCCTGTTGCAAGCGAGTTTAGACTGTAACAGTCGCAGATGGCGGACGGAGTCACTATCGTCCTCAATTAAAGTCAGTTGAAACTCTTTTAGCGTGTGATGTCATTGGGATTGATTGGAGACGCTTCATTTGCACAACTGGGAATTCTTTGTTATATTTTTATGACAATGGATATACTGTCTGCGAGTTTGCTACGTTTTAAATGGATAAAGTTATTCTATGCAGTGCAGTGTGCACAAGATCTAAGCATTTACTCGACTAAAGTCTGATGGATTTCCAAACGAGTTTTGCATTAGGTATTTTCCTGTTGTGTTTATGTTACGTGTATATTGATTGAGAGTTAATTTATTTTTATATTATATATAAGTAAATCAATAAAAAGAGTGGATCGGCTATCTGCTTTGAAATTACGCAATCAAGAAATTGATTGCGTAAATACGATTTTTCAAATGAGTCAATTGACACAGGTTCTGCAAGTAGATTCTTTGATAACGAAGAATTAAAAGTTAAAATCATAGACATAAATTACGTAACCTATACTAAATTGCAAGCTAAATACCTTACCTCTTTTATAAGGCAATTGTCAGGGATATTGCTTAAAATATTGTAATTTTTTTTTCTTGTGGTCTAATAATACCGGTAGAATCAATATAATTATTTGTCTGTGATATTTAATGCTCAATGTAAAGTGTTCTTAATAAATCGTGGTATCTGCTTGTGATGGTCTTAATGGGTATCTATTGATTAGTTAAACTATTAAACTGCAATTAACATACTTAATACGAGTAGATCCAACATGAAGAATGAATTCTTGTAGCTATGCAAATGAGCAGTACTAGAAAAAAAAATACACACAACCACACATAGAACTAATAAACTAGTAAAAAGGTTAATAAACGGGAAGCACTTCTAAAATACCCATACTTTTGATTGCGAACAGAAGGCGGGTTGAACAATTTCAAGCTCGCTATTTTCAAATTATTCTACTGGAAATATCTACAGTTCATACTCATAGTTGAAAATTCTCATCTATCAAGAAAGTTAATTTTCTTGTATATGAAAGGAAGCGACAATTCGAAACCCAAGATCGGTTTGTATGGGAAAATAAAATAAGGTTTATCTTCAATATCCCTTGAATTCGAAAAAAGTATCAGAAGTTATTAAAAATAATTTTAAATCTGCGTCTGAAACTATGAATGTTATATTATACGTTTATGTTATATAATGTTAGCCAGAAAGTTGTTTCGATGAACACCGACAAATTGGCTTAGTTTACTGGAGAAAATTAAAGAAACTCTCTGAGACTTTTTCTTAACACAGCATTGTAGCCTGTTTCTATCGCTCTGTGCCCCCGCGCTCCCACTCATTCGGCCTCCCCCGTAGCGCTTCATTTAAAGGCGACATG
>DWQK01001087.1:0-16924 GCA_018231225.1 Noctuana stator
TTCGACATCGCACTGAAACCAAAGAAAAATAATAAAAGAAAACTAAGTATATCAGATTATAAGTATATGTACAAAGATGAGTACATAAATCTATGAATAATAATTAATTTATATTTAAGTTGATTATAATTAACACTAACATTTTTACTAATAAAATACGGCCAATGTATTGCATGTCTGTTTTACCTATATAATTAAACCCTTATGCTTATAAGTGATCTTTTAATTTATATAATAATTTAATAGTAATCCCTTGTATTTTACTGTTAGTAGTTTATTAGGTTGTACGACAAAAGTAAATGCACCATATTTACCATTTCCAAGTGAACAAAATAAATAAATCAAACTTAATCTAACGTAGGTGTGAAAATAATACTCGGCGGTAACTAGAACGTAACAGTGGCGGTAGCTCGGCAGACGCGCGCTGCTCTGACGCACTTCTACGTACATTTACATAATGTTTCCACCTCGCCCCCATTAGAATATTTAACGGGACTTACCAAAGAGACAGGAGGATAAAGTAACGTTACATTATGCGTCTTTAATATAAGCGAAAGGGGGTTACCCACCTTACATATTTGTAAGGTTAATAACGTAGATAGATCTACAAATTCAGTCGTCCTGCTGAAAAGCAGCTCAGGTAAATAAGTTTAACTAGACATGTGAGTGAAAAACTAAAAAATCCGACTGCGGTGTAACAACTGAAGATCGAAATGAAAAAATACGATGTTATTGATGCATAACATTTATCTGCGATATGTTTAAGATCTTCATCAAGCACGTTAGCAATAAATAGTACCCTCCATTAAATAACATTAAAGAACACTTAATTAAAACGAGAAAGTAAAAATATACCTATTTCGGTCGTCCGTTTCCGAAGCATGACAATTGAATCGTTGCTGAGCAGAGCTCCGCCCGGAACCTTCTCGACAATAATTTCGTTACAGGGGGTCCACTCTTTAAGTACTAAGTCGAAGTTGATATCAATACTCCTTAGTGAATTTGATTAAAATTTCATTTTATTTTGACACATGTCATGATGTCATTACATGTTTGAAAACTCAACCCGGTTTTATTATTCAAAATACGTCAAAAACCTAGGTACTCTTTAAAATAAGAATGTCATATTTTGTCTATGATCGTTTATAAAAGAATTTCGAAATAATACTTAATATTGGCTGAGTGTGTCTGCGCCATCTCCAATACGAAGAAAAAAAATTAAAATCTGAATAAAATTCGAAATTCGAAATTTCAATTTTATTTGTTCTTGGATATTTGAATGAAAAATATTAATTAATTATGTTCATGCTATTAAAAATACTAGAAAATTTAGGGACTTATTTTAGATCATAACTTATCAGGTTTTAAGTATTTATTGGGTTAGTAGGTATTATACAGTCTCGGCATTTAAAGTAATCCGGTGCGAGAGAATCGACGCCATCTTGCGGCACAAATTGACAACCAGTGCTAATCGGATCATTTGTCGCGAACAACACGTTTTTGGTGCCGTTCATTGAAAATCGTGATTTCTTCAGTTTAATTCAACACTAGAAGACCAATTAATGTAGTGGTGTAGTGGTTCATGGTGTATTGTGTTTGAATTGTGAGTTGGGTGGGCCACCCGAAGCTACGAAGGTGGACGATCCAGGTGAGTGACTTTTGCTACCTTGATTGTCTTTGGAGACCTCGGATACGTAACGAGGGCTCAGCATACTGAAATCTGCAGGTTGTAACTAATATACCAAACTTGCGAATATCTTCGTGAAATCTCTGCTCGAACCAGGCAGTTTATACCAATTTAATTTAATGATTACCTCAGGAGATATCACATAATTATAAAATAGCACTCGCGGTGAGACTGGTGTACTGACGCAATAATGACTCATTTTTTTAGCACGCGGACGATGCTTACGCGACTTATGCTAGTCGTGTGATATAAAGTACCGTTTTGGTTAACGTCGGCCTCAGTCCTTTGAGATCAAAACCTTACTTTCAATGACTAACCTAATATTTTAACGTAGTGTAAATATAAACGAAACGTAGGGTACCTTCCGTAGATTCGTGAAATTTCGGATGGATCCGTAGGAGTATAACTTTGTGGAGTTATAGAATAGACCTTCAGAGAGGTCCCTTTGGTTCCATATTTGACTTCGTCCCTCTTCAATTATGCTGACACACAGCGAGCAGCCCACTGACTGGATTAAATCACTGCTGGGTTGCGTCTGTGGCTTACATTAGGAATAGGTAACCTGCCATGAAAAAAACCTACAGTAGACGTAATATTACATAATAGCTAACCCATCATAGCGGTGCACGCTCGCAGCACAATAAACGCTAACATGTCGGCCGTGTACAACCTGTTTTTCTGAATAAAAGAATAAATAATGCCTCGGACAATGAATCCCGGGGGAATATTAAAACGAAGAAAGCGTCGGCTCGGCTAGGGTCAGTAACCACTGTACGAGTATTTATCTCGCAATGTTATTTGTTACCTCATAAAGAAACCACCTAATTCAAACATTGGAAAAAATAGTAAACTCCGAGGGCCCACTAAAATAACCTTGTTTATGTCAGGTCCTTTTTAAGCTTCCGTAAATGTGCAAAGTGTGTGTAGCTTGATTTTTATTGCTTATATTTTCAAAGTAATTAAGTAACAAAAATGTTTTGTAATAACCTATTAAAATTATTAATAAATAAATTGTTAATTGACTAGCCAGAAAATACGATTCTAACGTTTTGTTTTAAGTCTTTTATAATGCAATTAACATCTCAGAAAGATCTAATTAACTAAATTAACATCCACTTACGACATTTAATCACTCGAAAGTTTTTTTTTGTTATTACCAATTCCATCGATTGATTCAATCATGTTTCTATGTGGAATAACTGGCCGCCAAAAAGCGTTTTTTTTAAACGGTGGACTTGTAGGTAAGCCTGGCAAATGTTCGCAGCCCTCTGTGTAGGAGTTATATTTTATTGTTCATTGAAAAAATCTCAGTTGACTTATCAGTCGATGAAGGCACACTAGTGTGTGTCGAACTCAAGGCAGACGGTGCCGCGGCGCGAGAATGTAGCGTGACACGGAACAGCGTGTGATGTTATTTTACGGGTAATTTTGAAAAGCGAAGCGTTTACTAACGGGATGCATAAGAATGAATTAAAACTATTCGGCGTTTTGAAACAACATTTTTTAGTTTATGTTTTTCAAAAATTTACATCACAAACAATACAATGTTTATCATATTTTCAATACAATTATTGTTATAAATATAATATTAAGTTCATTCTATGGGTATGTTATTATTATTGTGGACTATATTTTCACTACTGATATATGACAATTATATTATGATATTATATAATTCTGTATCTCAGTAACACAATATATCAAATCTAACAGGACTAACAGCTTCAAGACTTACTTATAACAATTCTATCCGTCCACCGTATTTGTGATTACTGCATACGGCTTGAAGCCGTGTCGTGCAAGTCTTACTCGTATAATGCTTCAAAGGAAACTTGTAAACATTTCTTGTGTTTCACGTTACCTTCTCAGTTTGTAAGTGTAGCCTGCGCGGTAACAGCTACGAGTACGAGACCTGCTCTGGTCTAGTGAAATAGAATATTAAACGCCGCGAGAGATGCAAGGAAAACCCGTGTCACGACACACTTACATATTTTATTGCTCGGCTCACGTGTGCCTTTAAAATGAAAATTTTGTTTCATTGCAAGCCAAAAAGCCAAACCACACGGATATTAGGATTACCGTCGAGTTTTAAAACTTTTAGGGTACTCAACTGTAAAATACCTATTATTATTTATTATATTTATGTGGCTGAGGTGTAACGTTGTATAGAGTTGTGGGTGTTTAGAAGCAAATTATAAAAGTGAAAAAGTTGTGTCTTGAAAAAGAAGTTGAAACAAGCTTCAGCTGTTAGAAACCAAATTAAATGTTTCATACATAGGCAATATGGACATTAAGAAAATGTTTTTTCCTGCAAAGTTGTCAGAAACCCGAACTAGAACAATAGAATCAATTAGCAGCTTCATTAGAGTAATAAATTCATGCTTCCCCGGTACCTTTAATTAAGTCTCTCAGTCCGTCCCTTAGCGTTAGTGGACTACAATTTGCTCAGTTTAGAATTAAAGGATGAAGTTCTTCTACGAAGTAATTTATTGGTCAGCATTTCTATAACAATGGGATATTACTTAATAATTAATATTTTAAGCGCACAAAAAGACAATCTAGTTTTAAATTGTAAATTTGTTACAGCATAGAGGGATAGATTTAGAGCATAATTAAAAAGAGTATGAATCATTCTTCAAGGAAGTCAACTTTTCATAATATCATGACGTTAAGCAAGTCTCCGGGTCACCTGTACTTAATGCTGTCATTAATTAGTGAGGCGCCGGCGAGCTCGCTTTTCCAATGTTGCCGCGCTCGTGTATGCTCGTGTTATGTAAAACATGCTGACCTTAATGAGGAAGAGAAGAATGCTCTATTAATCTGGTGACCGAGTTGGGGATAGTCATGGCGTCGTTAGAACTGTTACTAAAATTGATAGCTAGTGTGCGAGTATGTACAACCATTTCTAGGGATTGCATAGTCTTTACTTTATATTTAGGTATTTAAATTTAGGTACCTACTAAATATTATATTTCTACCGGACCATAAGTTTAAAACTGCACTAAACTCATTATAATATCGTCTCGGGTCAAAGCTCTAACGCAAATACGTTTCTTGTGTTGGAACGAACTATTCACAATATTCCCTGTAGTCAAATACAAGTGGCTAACTTTAAGAACTTAATAAGAGCCGCCAGCCTCCCCTGAGATGAGACTGAACGGATTACTTGGTCAACCTTCTCCGCTAGTAACATCAAGTTGAAGTTTGCTCGTTAGGAGTATCCAGAGTGTATGTATTAGTTGCCTTTTTATCCTATATTAAATGGTCACCGTTGCCTATGAACATGGGCAATAACAAAGGAACCAGCCACTTTAGCCCCTTTGAACCCCACGTCATAGTGCGCCGGGAATGCGTTAAATGTGCGTGCATTATTATTTGTATTTAATGTAGAAAGTGTGGTTGTAGTCAGACACATGATTTTTGTTAGGCATTAAGGAGTCGGGAATCTCGTAAATTTAGTGCATAATATTGACGAAGCACAGTATTTATTTAAAATCTCGCTTTCGCTTTAGTCCCACATTTGTAGCCTGCACCCTCTGCTCTAATTTATTTTTAGTCATCAGTCTAAATTTGCTAAGAAGCGTTTAGAAATAAAGAAGTACGTTTAAAACAGAGCACCAAGATATCTATAGCAAAGTAAAATTACCATTTAATGTAATAAGCAAGACAAAGGTCCGGATACTAGCAGTTCCTGTAGAGTTTGCTAACCAGCTTGCGTGCTGCCGTGCCTTAGTTGTTGGTGTGGAGGTCTACGGCGAATTGAAGTGGTAACTTGGTTTCGTAATCTAGTTGTACATTGCACAGCTTTACTGTTTAAAACTGACAGAAAATTCTGAACGAATTACTCACATTTTGTTAGTTTATTCAGAGAGGCGCATGCAGGCAATTTTTGCCTCATGACATTATCTAGTATTCGACAAATTTCGAATAAATGTGGCGGACCTTTAAAAATTAATGTCTTACTCAAAATGGTACTCCACTCGTATGCATAGGTCTATTAAAATGTCGAAGGCACAAATCTCAATTTACAATATTGCAATATTTAAATAAATGTATTTACTGTAATTACTGTATAACAATAATTTTATAGATCAATCATCGACAACATTTTATTTTTTTTAAATATTTTAAATACTTGAACTTGAAATACTTGAATTTTTGTTTCTAACAAAACGGATTCGAAATGTTCAATAATAAATACGAGTAAGTATACATTCTTTTAAGTCTTAAAGTGAATGGCTTTAAGATAATTATGATAATAAATGATATAAAATGATCTGTATCACGATCGATCGGTAGGTCAATCTGTTGATTTCTGTCACGATTTAAAATGCTGTTGCCGTTGCATCCATTTCCGGCAAACTCTGCGTTTCCCTCTACATCCGCTGTTCTGTGTATCGAATGCACCTATCACGTTCACAACAGGATTAGTACCTATTGTAATGCATTATAGCCTGATGGTTAATACTTGGCCTACCGTTGCCTTGATTCAACTATCCATTTCCCTCAGTGAATCTTTGTGTGGTTCCATGAAAGTGAAACTTTATTTATTTGGTATTTATTTATTTATATCACTGATATTGTCCTTTAGTACGAACAGACCTTTACGCCCTTAGTAGAATGCGCTGCTCTGTGTAAACTGGCTTTGATAAAATTCCATGCGACGAATGCACTGACAGGGTTCAAAGGTGAATGCATTTTACTGTATGCCGTGGTGACGTTTTTGAAAATAGTTTTGAAATCGCTAAACCACCGACTAATTCACACTACATCGCTGTTGATGTGTTTTGAGATCTCAATTTGGGGCTGTGGTGTAAAATTCGGACAGAACTAAAAAATAGTTTATTCTAAAAATGTCATAGATGTTGAAAATCTCACAATAGTTTTAGGGCATTTAGTTAACAATAGCGCCGGGTAAGCAACGACGCGGCTCTAAACTTGCGTTCCGTTTTGAATAAAATTCAATGACATTTTTGTGGAGTAACCTCGTTACAAGTTGCTTTCGTTACTAGCCGCTTGTTAAACTGAATGTTATATATTTCCAATCCGATTTTATTGGAAGTTGAAATTTCGATTAACGACTAGAATCGAGTCGAGGAGTTTCAAATGTATACTATAATAAAACTGTAAACTCTGTCTGTCTGTCTGTCTGTCTTGTCGTTTCGTGTTTTTGTTTTATTTTAAAGTTTCGTAGTCCTCTTGTTTCTTTGACTATTTGTCTAAATATTCTTCTTGTGTATTTTTTCATAAAGAGTCTGTTATTTTAAAATAAACATTAATTAAAGGTTGCTAAATATCCTATTGTAATATTTATAATACGGAGGTGTAGTCAATAAGTTTATTTCGTTCGCTATTGAAGTACAAAAGAGTGTATCGCGGGCGCGTTCGGAAAACAATACATAATTAATTCACACCGCTGCGTCCGTGCTACTAACCGCTTTTGCAACAAACACACTACATTCCGCAGGTTGTACGTTGAATATAGACTTTAACACCTTGCTTTAAGGTCAATGTTGAATGCAGCATTAAAAGCATGTTTATGAAAGTTTGAAGGCAGCCGGCTTGTATTCATTGTTTCAGTATTCAGCTGAATGGTTTTTGCTTTCGATTCTTCTATAACACGGAGTTTATACAAAGATTGTAATGTGTAAATATCGGAGTGTTGAATGCCGTCTCCGTACATTACTAATTATAATGAGTGCTGTGTACTCCAATGTAAAATGCAGGTTTCCAAGTAAACGTTTAGACGGCTACGACTAGATTCGTGAATCTTACGAAACGTTTCATCAAATAACCTATATATAAATACAAAATAAATATGTAAAATTGTCACATTATTATTCTATTATATATACGGGAAATAATTCGCACTGAAAACTCACACAACGGAAAAGGAAAGATAAAATCTATCAGCAATTTTTGTACTCAACTTTTTTTACAGACACAATAGTAAATGTTGCTTGTTAAGTCTGTACCATATACTCGTAGGAGTGAAATGCACTTAAATAAATTTTGTGTGAAGGGAATTTGTTAAGATTCTTTCAAAGATATAAAAGATAAAGTGCGCGCAGGCCAACAGCGGCGATATCGCAGACGAAAATATTTGCATTCGCTTTAAATTTTACGAAGCGAAATATTCTCTACACAAGACATTGCATAAATCTAGAATAAATAGCACCGAACCGAAACTAATATAAAAATAAATGTTAAAGTTGCGAAAACGATTTTCATTACAGAGTACATTTACCTCAGAAATGTTTTTTCTTTTTAACGTAGTAATGTTTTACTGAGTTTGTAGAACAGATTTGACTGTATCAGATGTTAAAACTAGTTTAAAGTTGGCCTGACAGGGGGTACGAACAGGCTCACTATAAGTTCGTAAATAAGTATTTGAAATATTATGCTAAAAATGGTAGCTTACAAGCTACATAAATTATTAAAACAGTTATGTCCAAGCATTCATTGGTTACGAAGAGTAACGTACCTTTCAACCAGAATATATATAAAGGAGAAGGTAAATACTCGTAGGTATAAAGCAGATTTCTTTAAAACAATGACCAGAAACTCCTATTTATTTCTTCGTATAACGCAAAACTGTTTCAGTAAAGAGTCGATTGTTCGGAGGCTTGAGACGTCATTAAAACTTGCCGACACTCATTTAAGTATTTCGAGGATCAAGACCGAGACAATCACGAAGTTGAACAATCGTTAAAGCACTCGAAGGTACGCAATCACTTACGTCTATTTTAAACAGAGGCTGTTATTTCTCGACTGCGAAAAATCATCATTATTTTATCAATTTGATTCGTATGTGTTTATGCTCACTCAAAATAATATACAGGTGTAATATAAAATCATACATATACTCGTACGTATAAAATCCTTTATTATTTAATGTAATCCGTTATATTTATAAAATCCTTTGTCCTAAATGACTGACTGAACGGGATCACGTGATTCCTTGGTCCAATTCATTGTGAAAACTACGCGTACGAAATCGCGGGCATGAGCTAGTGAAACAATATTAAACAAATTAGGGACTACAATTTCTATGACATCGTAGTCAGTAGACAAATAAATAGTTAAAATTTTGTATATTTTTTGGAAGCCCTTAAGATATGTGTAAAAATCGTTCATTTCCATTAACCGAATTACGAATCTATGTCAAATGGACAAATCGACCTGTGGACGGTGTCTTTAAAGTTTGAAGTCGCCTGCGGTCCTACCTGAGGCCATTCACTAAAGATATTCTAAAACTAAATCACTTTCAAAGTCATTCTCCTGTGTTTTAGTAGCTGTGACTGCACATTTCAAGTTCACAGTGAACATTGTAATTGTACATTTGCAAATTAAACTTGAATATCATATCAGCCCCGCAGTCTGTGCAAAGAGGACGTCGGGCACAATGTAATTGAATTAAATATTAGCGTCGACTCGCTGTTTACGCTTAGTACATTAATGTCTGTCTGTTGGTAATTCTGTCTGTAACATTACCCTCCGGTGCCTGCAATAAGCGAGTAGTAGTTATTTATAACTGACACAAAAGATCCAGGTTGTACTTTGGAAGTTGGTCATTAAATAAGAAGAAATTCTACCAACAGAGATTTATGTTTAACTTACGGTACATATCTGATGTTTCGTTATTAATACATATACAAGTACACAATGTTATTTTTTAACACTTGAAAATATCACTATCTACCATACTGTTGGATCGGAGTCTAGGGAGTAGCATTAAATTTCTGTATCTGTAGCAATCGTTTTCGTCCAGTTTTGCATTTTTCAATATTTTCGTAGTCACTATACTTTTAAATAAGCCGAAATAAGAGACGTTGTTAAATTGTAATTTTTTTACTGTATACATCGATAAAAGTTACTGTGAAGCGTAACAACAGATCGGATTTCTATCAAATACTGTTATTATTTTCTTGTCTTTCGAAACTTGACACGCCTGATCGATTAGGAGCCGTGGGGAAAGGGTCTCTATATATACAGCCCCCGACAGAGGCCGCGGCGGCGGCGGTGCCCCGGGCGACCGTTCAGTATTCCGAAGTAATGTTTTCAACTTGCTCTGTTGTGTTGGGAATACGCAAAAACTTTTGCGGTCTTAAAACACTGTTTATGGAGTTTCAACTTGAATATTATGTTAAGGCTGATGTACTCGTAGATGTTACGAGTATGTCTACATGAGATTTCTTAATTACTTTTAGTAACGTTCTACTTTGGCAAGTCAAAGTTTGGAATATTCTTGATCTAAGGCATAGTTAGGCTTTGCCGTTTTAAATTACAAGGACAAAGATTTAAGAGGCTTCTGACATACTTTCTTTAAAATATGCATATGCGTATTACTTTAATATAATTATATTACATGATTTATTGTAGCACATGAGTGTCACATGTACTTAAAAGAATAAAGACTCATATTGTGTAAGAATCAGAATATTCGTAGACTCATAATATATTATTATGTACCTCACTCAATATTTACTTAAGGACGCCTATTCTATTTTCGCACTATTAAATCGGAGTTTCGGATGTGATTCGCACTATTAAATCGAATTTTCCTAATTTTAATCACTGATAAAATTTAAATATACAATTATAAATACAAAATAATAACAACAAATCGACATCTTGTCTAATATACACTTGCTTATGCGTATAACTTCTTAAATATTTATTGCAAGATGAAAATGTAAGCGTAAAACACAAGTAGCAATAAGTGGAATCGAGAAATTGATTACACCGATGTTGAAAGCACTTCAGCGCCATCTTGCCGATATTACGAGAGAAAGTTATTGTATAAACATTTATAGAGCTTTTCAATTATTAATAATTTGCATTTCAATGACTACTAGTAATTTATTCGAAGGCGATGGAATGAAATTACGAAAACATTTAAGTTTGCCGATCATTTTACATTATTCATCATTTTTATTGGGAATGATTAATTCATAGAGATTGTTGCTACTGTTGTAGAACTTGTGGCTTCCATGTATTTATTATTCTCAAACAGAAGTTTTAATTGCGATTATATTTTAGGCAAAATTTCTTTAACTGAAGTCTTGCTAGAACATTACAGTAGAGGTATATATTCGGATCGTTGAACACGAGATGCTACGAGTATAGTGTGATTAAAGTATGTACTTTAGTATTTATTAATCAATTTTGAGAATTCAGAGTTCACAGTCAAGACAAGCCCTAGTCATGGGTATAAGTGATTATTCCAATAATATTCAGTAAATTCTTACATAGTTCAAACTTATCTTCACAAATTGAATATCGAGATCCTTATTCTCGATTCACTTATTTATTGAGATGGGGTCTTATACAACGCAATGAACTTGTACGTTTAAGCACCATTCAATAGTGAGGTGGAACTCCTTGAATTGCTCACCGAGCCAAGACGCTGTGAGTCACGGAAGTTTTAATTATAGGTATCCGACGACGACTTACACAATAAAATTCAACGGATCATTGGGAAACTGAATCGAGTTTTAAAAAGAAATAGAAGGAGTTGGTGAAATAGATAAAATAGAAAAAAATTTTCAACTTCGTCTTTTTTATATTTTATTCTCGAATTAACACATAACGATTTAAAATTTAATTCTGCAGATTTTCCGAGAATGGTTACGAGTATTTATGATGCTATATCTTTATAGACTCTCTGTTAGAAATTTCAATAGAGATTACCTTGCCTTTGTACATTATTTTTTTCAGTGTATATCTTTTCGTATGTTTAGTAAAATAAAGTATAACGCATATCACACGCATCATAGTACACGCATTATCAGTTGAAGCAAACACTTGTCTAGGTAAAATTTCAATTTATATCACATAGCGAATACAAATGTTTTATCTTCGGTAACGCAGTTGTAAAGCGCGGAATACATCTAGCGAGCGAATCAGTGGAACGTGTTTGTAAATGCTGTTTATTTTACTAAACGAAGCATTCGAGCATTCCTCTGATACAATATACAGGAAAAAAATATGTGGAACGTCATTTGTTATCGCTATGTTACTGTGTCTTATACTTTAATATTTCTACTCGTAAGTCTATCCTCAAAACCGTTCAAACACAATCTTCCGGACTCCACTATAAACTTAAATTACGAGTAGTATACTCGTAGTACGCATGATTGTCATGTCGTGTATCAAATTCAATAAAAAATAATCTCCATCTCTCCATCGGCATAACATTTATCCAGTACGCACTTGAATACGAAGAAGTTGAATGTCTCTTTAAGAGTCGACTGTCAGTATCTGCCCCTTCACATCGGAACTTTGTCTTCGCTACTTCGGACCAAAATTATATTGTTCGAGATATCGCTTATTTTTGTGTATTAATTCCTATTATTACAATATTATCATTAATATTGCTTCGTATACTTCATTAATGGTTATTATATTACCGTCAGTATTGATAAGGACATTATTTTAAATATTCATGTTAATCGGTTTTGTATAGTAGGTACGTGTATATACTTATTTCTTTTACGTTTCTAAAGCAACTTCCGCCCAGATTTATCATTTTGTGTATATTATTGTGCCTGATAATTATCAGCAACTATGTGGTATCTACATTTTAACTTTGCTAAAACATTACAATACGATATATTTTTGTTTCATCGTAGAAGTGTTGAAGGCGGTGCTACTGAAAATAGGGAGGGTGCTTATAAGTAACTTAACTGTGGTAGTTGTTATCCCATTCCTGAACTTGTTTTTTTCTATCAGATTAACGTCGCGTGGTAAGTTGACGCCGTGCGATACTAACCTCTGATTTATTAGTATTTCACCATACTTTCACAGTTTTCGTATATTTTCCTCTTTTCTTGGTTTTCCTGTTATGTTACGAGTATTGTGCAGGCCGATGTTATGGTTGATTATAAATATTCAACAATTATAGTGTTTATGAGAAGGTTTATAAATTACGTTTTATTTTTGTGTTTACGCTGTTTTTTACTAATTCTTGATTATATAGAGGTTTTCCAATCATAGGTGATTTTTATTGTTGAATAAGTTAGAGCTCATGAATGAATTTATTCAAATAATTTTTGTTAAGTTAGATCGAGTAAGGAATAATATTACTTTACTTTATTTTATTAATACAGTTGTATTAGAAATTCTCCCATCGAAAATAATGTAATGTACCTAGTCATAACATTACACGAGTACCTACGACGGCCAGTTGTCTAGTTGAGTGCATCCGATAAAATGAATTAAGAGTTTATATTGTTATTGACGTCAAAAAAAAGACAAATTTCAATTACATTTGTTTTTACTAAACCTTTTGTCCTTGTCATAAGGCGCTGCACCTGCTGCTGCACTAGAATAGTGGTTTTCAGAAGTGGCTACGAGTTAATTGAAAATCCTTTCCCCACAGTCTCGCAAAACGCTCTAAACCCTACCTTTTACTGAACACATTCTATTGAAAGAGGCACTCAAATCGCCCCGTGTAGTGCATCTCTTGTTAAATCGTTAGCGTGCGGAGATGATCGCAAATTTAACGCTAAAATCTTAGCATTACGAGGTATGTAAACTGAACATTTAGACCAAGCGCATCAAGGATTTATATTATAAACATAAGTATTCTATGAAATTGTTTTTTGGTAAAATATTATTACTCGTGCTAAACTAAGTTTTTATTTTTATTGATTACAATGGGGACTTAAGGATCCCAAGCGAGGAAGAAATCTATGAAGATTCTTAATACAGCACTACAAATTTAATTCAAATTAAATTCACACTTTGATGTTTCGCCGCTTTCAAGCTACCTTCTAGCTTATTCGTAGTTAAGCATAGTTTGTTCGTTTACTGCCGTCTGTGTGGCCTCTCGTGCAACGGACATTAGATAAAATGTAGAAGTACATTTTTCTAAGCGTAGATTCCGGAGCGGATTGTGCCACTTCCCGCGAAATCGTTTGCCGCTTTATGCTTTCAAACGAATGTTGGGAGTTTTTTCATTTTTCGCTTTGCTTGTCCGCTCTTTCTGCTTTAGCGATGTCTATTGAAGGGTGTTTAATGGAATTTTCTTTGTATTAGCGCTGTATTTGCTTGTATGTTTTCCACGCAATTTGCCGTCCAAATATTTATTGCCAGTTTCCACTGTATTTGTCGCAGAACAAAATCTATTTTGAATGATTGTTACAGTTAAGCGAAGGCTTTGCGTCAGTTTTTGAAGTCTTTGCAATATTTGATGTATATTTTTGAAAATAAAAGATAACTCCTTTATGTCCCGATGAAGATTCAAGTGTTTATCCCAAATGTAATGTAAAAGTCGAAAGAGCTCGGGAACTTGTATTAATGTTGTCACGTAAATTTATCGTAAAGTCTTGACAGTAGCTTTTACCGCCACCTCATGTCTAATACAATTTTATGACTTACCTACTTTTATGTAAATTTGGGAATGTTTTTCGCCTGTAAAATTGCTGAAGGATCTGATTATGCGTAACAAAATAAAATAAGATTCTCTTATCAACTGGTGCTTTGCCAGTTCGGCGGAACGTAAAGATTTCGCTCTTAATATTTTGCTCCCAATCCAAGAACCTGATTTGAATTTGTTCTGGAATCTATTTACATGAATGCTTAATACTAAAATGTTAATGTTTCTACATCATTATTATTGTTTCGGGGAGAAAATTTTTTTTTTTTTCGTTACATGTTTTTGGTAAAATAGGTACGTAAAAAAACTTCGGTGGTTGCCGTAGACGGTGGCAAGCACAAGCTTGGCAGGCATAGCTGCATTTTACACAATAACTGCGTATCATCAGTGCAATCTGATATCAAATACATATAGGATTGCCACTTTGAATAAATAAAACGTAAAAAAATGAAAATTTTATTATTCACATATTTGGCGCGAGCTCCCACCCATTGTTCAAGGGCAGGCAATGAAATTATCATTGAAAGCATATTTCCGCCACCCGCTGCCGGCGATCACGATCCCCGAATCTTTGGATTTTTTATGCGTTTGCAGAGAATATGTTGCTTGCTTCTAGTAAGTACCTTTTATACTAGATCTTACTTAAAAAATGTAATTAGTGTACCTAACATACGCGTTTAGAGGTGAGGTAGCAAATGATAAGGCGAAATTTAGATACTGAAGAACGTTTTTACTTTACTTCGATAGTCAGAACAGTACAATTCACTGGTTAAATACAGATGTGCTATAACCCTCTACTATAATGCGGAACTACGTATTACTAACGTTTACCACCGCGCCCTGGTGACTATTGGCGCATATTACGCCTCTTATTATGTAGTTACGCGCATATTTAGCTCAATTATTCAGATTAAAATAATTTTGTATTGTATACTATAGATAATATAGTATGAAAAAAATTATGAAATTTATTTTCAAATTACAATGCAAGCGAATTTGCTTATTTGAAAGTTTCTTTTTATAAAAACTTGGTCACAGTCCACAAGGTTAAGACTCGCAAGACGGTGCGAACTAATGACAGTTACTTGGAAAGTCGAGTAATGAAACTATCATTTAATGCATGTTACTGCCACCTGCCGACAGTCGACTTCACCTCACTCCTCACGTGTAGTGCTAACGACACTTTCACGTGTCTACACGTCTTCACGTCAAGTCTTGTGTCCAACTTTGGCGCTGATCCCCGTTATATCTCTTTGATTACCGTTTAGAAAACATTTTAAACATTAAGATATCACATCAAGATAGTATAAGATGTGTCGTTGTGTGTTGCTTTCCATTATAGTTCTCAGTAATCAATGAAATGACCACGATCCGTCTTCTGTTTATTACAGTAGTATTGGTCTCGAAATATAAATGTACCCAAAGATTCTTATAGGTTAAATTTGAAACCAAAATAAAGTTATTAAACAAACATACTCGTAAAACATATTCTAATAGGAACTCGAGTGTTAAATTTATTTTGATAATAATAATTCATTAATGTTAAAGGTGGTTGTCAAAGCAAAACCATAACATAATTTTGACGGTAGTTGTAACGAGCATGACGGTAGTTGTACAGACGCACCCTCTCAAGGTCGTTCACCCGAGTCGCTGCTCCGCGGGCGGAACTGGAGCTAAGGCCTCAACACATGCAATGGATACATTTTGTTAACATCGCATTTAAATTACGTTTAGGTATTTATTTAAGGGATATTCAAATTTTAGCTAATAAGCTCGCATATGTTATGTCACTGCAGCAACATTCGGAACTTATCAAAACGTGCAAATATGTTGTATACTTAAGTTATTTAACCTTCAAAATTTTATAATGGTTTTATGGTTTATAATGGTTATATGGTCGCTTTCGTTACCAGAGCCGAGATCACTCAGAGTGCTTAGACTTATTTACAACCCTTTTTACTTTCCATTACAGTACACTCAACTAAATACTTTCATATAAATATGACTCCTATTCCGTTGTATACAAACATGAATAATAGAAAGAGGCAGTAAATATGGAGAGAGCATAACGCATTTTCATTGCGTAATAATTTTTACCGTTCAACTGCTACCGTTAATCGCGTTAAGGTATCACTATTCACTAATCCACACTTGACAATAACCGGTGCAATGTGGCGGTTGCTTTATCCCTCGTCAAGTGGTGCTCGGTGCTGGCTTGAATGAAGAATGCACGAGACGCCCTCGCCCGAGGAGCCGCGGAAGGATAAATTTAGATTAGTTTGCGGTATTCCGACTAACACCTGTTTGAAATATTGCCTAGCGTGCTACGGATGCAGAGGAAATATGCAATTGCTACGAAAGCTCTACGAATGCGCTACGACAGCTCTACGTGTACGGTACAGTCGTCAAATTGCTACGGAGAATAGAATAGCTCCCGTGTTCGCTTTCAGCCGAATAAAAATAAAATTTCCTTAAACTGTTTCTTGCGAAGAGTAGAGCGAAGAGCAAAGAAAAAACACCTCGTTGCAGCCCAAATAGTTTGAAACAAACACTTCGACGAAACTGCGCCGCTTCCGAACTGTTTACTTGCTTGTGTAGGGCTGTGCGCAGGCCGCACCGCCTCGCAATACAACTGTATCACTAATCCTTGCCCACGATTTCGTCCGCGTGGAATACAGACTACAGAATCTGGTTCGCAGAGAAAAAAGAGTGATTAATAAATTGTATTAAGTGTTCAGCTTCACGTTGCATCTTTGCACAGCATTCATAAAAGTGTTTATCTATAATATAAAAATGAATCGCAAAATGTGTTGGTAAGCGCATAGCTCAACAACGCCTGGACCCATTTGGCCAAT
>DWQK01001088.1:0-16915 GCA_018231225.1 Noctuana stator
GGCCCGCCGTGCTCGCCGCGCCGCACATACAGCTCATGCGCTTCAGTGACTCCACGCTCGCTTCTATCATCGAGCTGCCTGCACTCGACGTACCCCAGGGCGGGACTACACCGGGTAACTCACTACTTTAACTTGAGTGCTTACATCAATCCATACCGACCGGTCAGGAGTCTGGCTTCGAAAATTAGTTTGAAGATTATCAAACGTTATAATTATACTTTATGATCGTGTAGGTCTGATGACGTCAGACCGCCAAGTGAGGGTAATTCTGCGGGATATCGCTGGCAAGGCGTGCTGGGATGCTTCAGCGCTTTATTATGACCCGTCCTCTGCTAACACGGAGGGGCTGGAACCCCTGCCGTTGCCTGTAATGTAAGTTGTTTGATTGTATTTTGCTGATAGTTGATACAATAAGTACAAGACACAGTTAAAATTGAAGTATTAAAAAAAAGTCTTGTGGCAGTTGAAAAAATATATCTTGACTTTCTTCAATGAATAAATGGAAAAACTCGTCTTTTAGTTCTAGTTACAATGAAATCAAACTCATTAATCTTATGCGCTTAGTAAAGGAATTTTTACATTTTTACATTACGAAATTCACCTCTATCGATCAATCGATCCATAGGAAATATTTTCACTTTCAGTACGGAATGTCCGCGCGATAACACATTGTCATCATTGCCGCCTCCGTTGCCTCCTGATCTTCTCCCTGACTACAAAAACTCCCCACCGGACAAGCACCAATTGGATCATGTAAGTAACTGTTAAGACTGGGACGTCACTAGGCAGACTTTTTACGCATTTATTCATAATCATTGTAAACCGGATCACATTGAACAAAAACCCTTTTCTGTGTGGTTGTCGGGGGCACTTTAAATATTCAATGCCATAAACGGCAGAATCGACGAATGAGAATGGCGAGTGATTAGTAAATAGTGATTGTTGTTTAGCTGCTTTCGTACATCGGGCACACGTCGCCCGAGGTGACGTGCGGGCGGCGGCTGGACGAGGCGGGAGCGTCGCCGCTGCCGGCCGGCGCCGAGGACGAGCTGGTGTGCGCGCTCGTGGCGCACCGCAACGCCGAGCACGCCTACCTCGCCGCCAGGGACAGGTATAGGGGATATCACGTAACATAATACATTGCATAGCGTGCCGCTGCGCTATCAAGTTGCGCTATTGTTTGAAGGACAAAATTTTGTTCGCAAATATTAAGTGACATGCAGTTAAACTAGCGGCACACTATGATGGACGTTTTGACGTCGATCCGCTCATGAAATTTCTAATACAGTAATAACTACGTTTGAATGAACATTTGCTATTCTTTATATTCAAAAGTGACGTAGTTAAAAAAAATTATAACGATAAAAAAACTTGTGTATATAACAGCAGCGACGACGAGTCGGACGCGGGCGACTGGGGCTCGGTGAGCGGGTGCAGCGGCGGTGCGAGCGCGGCGGGCGGAGGTGCGGAGATGTTCGCGCAGAGCCGCCAGCTGGTGACGCAGCTGGGCGTGCTGGCGCCGGCGCGGCGGGCGCACGCGCACCTGCTGCGCCGCTCCGACCGCCTGCTCAGGGAGCTCAGGAACCTCGACGCGCAGAGGTCTATATTTCATGTTTTAATTTTATACACAAAACTGACCGTACTATGTTGCTTGTTTTTGCACTTATTGAATAAATAAATGAATAAATAATAAATTACAAGTGTATTGCAGGTGCCGCGAGACACATAAAGTTGCAGTAATATACGTGGGCAAAGGCCAAGAGACACGTAACGAAATTCTATCTAACCGCTGTGGCAGCCCTGCTTACGAAGCGTTCCTTGCTGCGTTAGCGTGGGAGGTAAGTGAGATTGTCTAAAACTTTTTACTGTGTTAAATTCATAAAATCTTGGGTAAACGACTAAAGGATACGAATGGATGTTTATCATCAAGAATTAACGCGAATTGTCGCGATTATCCCTCCCAACCCGCCGTGAAGGAAATCTTGTGTTTCGGTTTTGAGGCGGTGTGCGAAGAAGTGTCAGGAAGCTACTAACTCAACCCTCATGAGTGGCAACACATCCACATACAACCTCAGATGTTTATGGACTGCAGTGAATACTTTGTTTTCTGGTCTGGGTGTCTTTGTGTATGTCTATATTACTTACAACACGGAGACCTATTATGTAGAAAAAAAATTAAAATGAATCATGATTGGGGTCCACATCTCAATTATTGGTCTTGATCGCGGTTTACGGTTGGTGACACAGGTGGAGCTGGAGAGCCACGTGGGGTTCGCGGGCGGGCTGCGGGGCGGCGGAGGCGGCGGCGTGTCGGCGCCCTACTGCGCCGCGCCCTCTCTCGAGGCGCTGTTCCACGTCGCCACGCGCATGCCCGCCGACACGCCGGACAACATCCTAAACAAGGTTAACAGCACTATACTCACTACTCGCTCTCTACCTCTATATATTAAGTTTAAACTTCAGCGATGCAGGTCTCTCCGGGAAAGCCACCACCCTCTCCTGTTGCTTTTATCTTTGAGGAGATTTAATTCAAAGTCAGGAACAAATTTAATACTACTTGAAGTTGAACTTATAATGTAAATGTCTATAGAGCTGCAGTGATTGCTTTACATTTAGATGACCTGCTACTTTTTTATTGCAGAAACGTTATTTCCTTAATAGATTCAAACAAAATTTTAATTTATGTGGATTAATTATATGTATATTGCTAACATTTGATTTAATCAGTTAATCACTCAACAGACACGACATCTGGGCAATGACGAGGTGCATGTAGTATGGAGCGAGCACTGGCGCGCGTACAAGCGCGACACGTTGCCCACACAGTTCTGCGACGTGCTCATTGTGCTGTACCCGCTGCCGGGCGGTCTCTTGAGGTGTACTGTTTCTAGAAAGCCTGATGTAAGTATCTTTGCTTTATTTTTTGTACATTTTATTATTTATCGTCTTCAGGTCAAAAATAACTTTGGTTAAATTATATATCTAAATTAATGCTATATATGAATGAGTGTATAGTATGGTAGAGTTTTGAACACACACTCGCGGTACAATGTTTTTTTTAAGTAACGAACTGAAAAAGACCTTTTAACTAGTAAATATTAAACTTAAGAAACGTATGTATGTGTATGTTTGGCAGGTTGGTGTATTTGGTCCGATATGGGAGGAGAGCATAGTGCGCGTGAGTTGCGGCGCGGCACTGGTGCGCGCGGCGGCGTTCGCGGGCGGGCGGGCCGTGCGCGCCACCATGCCGCTGTACCAGCATGCGTACAGCGAGCGCGCGCGCGACCTGCACGCGCTCGTCGCGCACCACACGCAGCCCACCACCTTCGAACAGTTCGTCACGCGTCTGCGCGAGCCCATACCGCCCTATATCAACTCTCAGCCTAGTGCCGACGCTGCTACAGGCTAGTTAGCTTCATATATTCCAAATATAATTTATTGTTATTTGTTGTCTTATTTAGTAGTTTGAACATTTTCTAATGAATCTAAAACTAACTTTAACATATTTATTCTATTAAGTATTTCCTTCATTCCTCCTTCAAATCTTAATCTTGATTGATCAGTAATACCAATAAAAAAGTAGAATTGGTTGAACGAAATTACGATCTAATGTGTAACAATGTAATTTTGTACACAGAGCAAGGTAGTGGGCGACTAGCAAACGCTCTGCTGGACCACGGCGCGAGCGCTTGGAGTGGGTTCGGCGAGCCGCACGCCGTGTCGCCGCGCCCCGCCAAGCGCCTTGGGCCCTTCAAGCGCCCGCTCACGCACCACCCCGGGCCCGCCTCCGCGCCCGTGACCGCTCCTGCTCCCGCGCCCGCTCCGCGCCGCAACCGGTGAGCTCATTCGCGCCCACCCCAAGTTTACTCCCAGGTAGATTGATACAATCTGAGCGTACAGGTCACGATACTCTTCTATCACAACGTTTCAGTCATGGACTGATCTTTCTGCATTATTTTTGGCAGACTTATATGGAGTATTGTGAAGTCCCGCAGTTAACAATGTCTCCAAAACAGCCAATGTATACTCTGCTTCTATCATTAATTTTGAATTGATGATCAGTGGATGACTAATGGATGTCAGCTTTACTAGTTGATCCCATTATTAAAAGTTATAAGTAGTGGTTGGTTAATGAAATACAAAATTTTGTCATAGAGTTCACTGTCCATTCCAAACCAAGTTCTAAATCAACATAGAAAACTCTCGCTTTTAAATTATTAGATTAAGAGTTTTTAAATGCAGCAGGCTTAATTTAAAAAAGGATGTATAAAGATATTTCTTTAAACGGTAACAAGCATTGCACCCATTTTTACTCCCGCGAAGGAAAGGGTCTATGATTAAGCATATGAAAACTGCGCTCTCGTCTAATGCAATTCTTACCATATTTTTGTTGTTATACATCTAAAATAGCCATACAATTATTGGCATGTTCCTAAGCCAAATATTAATTGAATAATGGTAGTGACAAATTCATAAATCTTACATACCAGTATTTTTATTTATTCGCAATTCGTATTATTACTAATAACTACAATATTATTATACAATGTAATTAATTAAAACAAAAACAAAATTAGGCATCTAACCTTCCCGTTAAAGTGATGACATAATGTTATCAAAAATAATATTTTGACATTAAAAAGTGACCCCAATCATAAAGCTATAAGCATGAATATAGAATATTTAACAGTAAATGTTAAGAAAATAACTTAATAATATAGTGAGATATGGTGTGGTGCATCAAATTAATTATATCGAGAGATCACTATGACACTAAAGCTTATTTTAGTATGTTTAATTAATAATGTATAAGTTCGTTTTATTTATTGATGAACTCACAGACATTTTAGAGGGAAATGTTATTCTAACTTCAATTAAATTTATAGGATTCAGATCTTTTTTTGAAAATATTATAGATTATAAATAGAAATAGTATCTATTACATTTTAACTAGTATTTTGACTGGTAGTGCGGTTGCTTAATAAATAATTTGGATTTATGGATACCATATTATTTAGTAAACAACATTCTTAATCTAGACAACACTTACTCAAATGCCTGTGAATTGTCAGGCTTACTAAAACATACAATTTTTAAGTTATTTTTGTGAGATTTATTTATGCACCCTAATTATTATTGGTGGTGTAAAAGAATACATTTTATTCAGTGTAACTAGATTCGTCCAATTGGAGATCGTCAGAACTGCTGTGGACTTAAATGAAATTATATGTACTTAATAATTTATTATGTGAGTTAAGTAATTATAGTGACTTGCATTTAAAGTTTAATAAGTTTGCAAAAAAACAGCCTTATCTATATGAGATTATATGTTTTAGTGTAGTTTGGTGGCAAAAATAAACCATGAAATAAACATCTTTTACAGCCAGTAAGATGTGCACTTTAATCATATGGGAAATAATATTTATGTGTAATAAACACAACTATTAGAATATTTTATTAAAACACAATACTTGTCAAAAATTTAAGTTAAAGTGTCTTTGGCTCGTAGTTTTTATTTGTAAGAGATTGTATAAAATAATAATTTTATCTGCCCTGCTTCCTGTAAAAGTTGTTTAGTATATTATGACATGTAACTGGCCTCAAGTCTACCATTGCACTGATGTGTCTGTAAATATGTAAACTAGTTTTAGAGCTTTAACTGTTTGTAGGTGATTTAATCTTATTATTTATTTACACATTAAAAATTTAAATATGTTTACAACTTATTTATAACTTGCTATTGGACGTCAAACTTTTTTTATAAGTAATTAAAATTTAACCAATGCTGCCTTATTAAAACAGTGCAAAATTGATGCAGACAAGATCTTTTTTTGTAATAAAAATGAGGTTGAAAGAAGTGCTTGTGCTTGTTTGTACTTTACATATCTACTAGGTTTTTTCGGGTTTGAGCACTAAAATAATGGATACCTATATAGGGTGGAATCTATTTTGTGTTTATCAACACAAGTTAATTGTACTGCACATGTCTTAGATTTTAACTTTAAAATACTAGGGTGGCATTTTCAATAATTTTATTCAATTGAACAGTAAATACAGTTTGGTAGGTAGCAATCTAACCAAATTAAAGGACTTATTCAGATTCTAAAATGATTATTTTCTTTGCTTGTAAAATGTACATTCCAATTCTTAATGTTTTTGAAAACATTTTTAAACAAAATCTTTAAACTTGATTGTATGGTGTTGTAAAAAAACTGCTTGCATTTATACATGTTTGTGTATCCAAATATTTTATGTAAATTTTATTTTCTATACTGGTTGGTTTTTCTCTGACCAAAAATTTAAGCATTCCATTATTACTTGTGTATTATTAGTAATTATTACTATGCATCTCTTGAATATAAATTATTATTTATTTTAGTAATCCATTTCCACTTTTTAATTTAAAACAGTATTTTATAGGTATTAAGACTGACAAGATTATGTATTAAAATCACTTAGTATTAAAATTATAATATAATAGTATTGCTGGCAAGTTGTACCATGGTAAAATTTATTAACTTAATTATGATGTATCAGATGTATTTTGTCAATGTAAAGGCTTACAAATGTCACACGTTTTTAACAGCAATACAAAAGTAATCAAGATATTAACCCACAGACTTAAAAATTTAACCAAAATTTTATATTTAAAACTATAAAAATAAAGTTATTAAAACTTTTATTGTGTTTTATATTATCCTAATAATTACAATATTGCATACAATTTCTTGTCTTTACATAATTTTTTTTATCATATTATAGATACAAAATCAAATTTAATACTTATTTAACAAATTTTAAGATTTAGGTAACTTATACATTCCACCTTGCAGCACAAGCTGATGAGTCCTCACTTTTGTGTCTAAGAACTGGCGCAGCTCCTGTATGCTGCATTCTGTTCCAGGAGCTTGTGATGCAAACATTTTAAGCATCTGATGTATACGGTCTAGGGGCAGTGAGTCCAAATTTGTTAACATTCCAACTATGTATGACCAAAACACTTGCAGCTCACCTTCTCTTTGATCATGTGCAGAAGCCATGACACTTTCAGACTCCTCATCCTCACAAATCATTTCCTGCACTTGATTTGTAGCAACATGAGATTTATTTGCATCACTGCCATCTACCAAAACATAATAATCTGGCATTCTTTCAGCGATCAACCCCAGTGACTGCCAATAGGTAATTTTTCTCCTTAGAATTGTTATAGGCACTTTCATGACTTGATGTAGCTCCTCCAGGGACCACTCGGGCTTATTCTCAAAATGCATGATTAGTGTAGCATTGAAGGGTGAAACAGTCAACTCTAATTTCTTATCTCCTATCTCAATATCTATGTTGACATTACCCAGGTGTGGCTTCCAGTTTAAGGTTCTATTACCTTTCAATGCTTCAAATGATTTAGTGTATGCTTCAAAGTGCCACTTAATTTCTTCTGGCAACTCTAAACTTTCATCTTTAAATGGGGGCCAAAACTGTGCTGAAAGTATCATAGCATTTGAAGTAAACTTTTTGTTTAATTCCTCCACATTCTTATCCTGCTGAATGAGTGCATTTATTCTCTTGGAATCTGAAATATCTTTTAACATAACTTCACAGAAATGAAGCTGAGACTCTCCAAATTTTAGTTTCAAAAGTTCAAGGTATCTAATTTCCTTCTCTGTATTTATTACACTTTGGGCCAATAATCTGTCTGCCAATAAAGTTCTATATTCATTTACAAACAATTCCTTACTGCCATAAACATTAACTAACATTGATATTATGTCATTAGATTTCCTATCACTCAAGTTCATTTTAGGATCTGCATCCACAGGGTCAGGATTCCACTCATCCCAAGCTTCTTCTTTTTCAGTGTCCTCATCTGTTTCTGCTGCAAATTTAGCAAGTTCTTCTGCCAACTCACTTCCAGCACCATCTTCTGTTAGACTGCTCACAACACTTCTCACTGTGTCTTCTCTGTTTCTTAGATAACTACGTACTGGTTTTGTTACAGTCTCGAGGATAACACCCGAGGGATCTAAATGCCTTAATGCCCTTATAGTGGAAATATAAGCAGTTAATATATCAGGGGTATTGACCCCAGGGTGTAGTAATCTAGTTTCCAGAGCAGTTTGTAGGCTTTTACACAAAGTTGATCTTAAATCTGTTTTATCTAAACATAGCTTAATATCATCTACAGCTGGCTTTGAATCTGGATATTCAATTATAGTATTAAAAAGTTGATTTATTTGAAGCTTAGTATAACTATGATACAAGTAGTAGCTTACCTTTTGCTTAAATTTGGAAATGGCATTTTGAATATTCTTGTCATCTGGAGGTGGTTTAGATGAACCACCACAATATATTCGTATCAGCCAAGACATTACAGCGGTGTCCAGCCAATGTTCAAGAGAGCTTATATGAGAAACATAGAAATTTCCAGTACATACTTTCTGTATATGACTATCAATTCTCAATTGTATAAAGTTTGTGAGTACTTGTCCTGCCAATCTTTCCAAAAGTTGGAGTTCCATAAGCTTCCTATTAGTTTCATAAAAAACCTTGACTATGTAGGCACAATTGCAGTCAGAGTATTCATTCTTACATCCAGAACATATAACATCTTCACTCATGTCATGTGAATTTTCATAATCATTATTATCAAAAACATTGAAAGACATTTTATAAAAGTGAGTTATAATAACATGAAAATCTAATGGCAATTGTGATAGTAAAGTCGCCCGCAACAATTGCTTAAAACCAAGCAGGACATCCCTCTCACCATAGAAAATCTTGTTGTCATTGCAACAACTGTTGAGTAATATTAGTCTTCTAAGTATGGTAGTAAAACTTGATACTACATCATACAGATCATTAACAGCAGCTTTAAACATCTGAAACCCCTTAATCTCCTCCTCAACTTTAGTAAATTTGGACCAAAACGACGGAGCCACATGCTGTCGAAGATATTTCTCAGTATGTATCAGAATCAGGTCACGCACTCTGACTTGAACGCCTAAAGTCACAATAAGCTGCTGAATTTCATCGTATTCTTCAATTGTGCATTCACTAAGAATTGTGTCATTAAGAATAGGGAATGCATAGTTAATTTTATTCCAATACACATTTATATCACTTAGAGTACTCATTTTTTTTGACGAATTATGTTATGTATACGAAAGATCTAAGGTAAGTAAAACGTAGTATTTACATACTCTGTAAAAGGTGTTTATAAAATATTAATAATAATAATAATATGAAAATTAGATTTAACACCGGTAACCGTTAACGGAATTAAAATTGATAAAATAAAATTATAATCGAATCGAATCGAATATGTATGTATCCAATCCAATCTAAATAATGACATATGACAGTACATGGACATGGCATGACAAATTACTATTGAAACACTGACCACAGAACACTACTCTGATCTCATTGACAATTTAGCCCTTGTTCGCACGAGCGCTTTCTCGAAACGTTCGATAAAAATAACGTATCGGGCATTTAAACATCGAGAAAGCGCTCATCCGAAGTGGGCTAACGCGAGACATTATAAGGCTTAAGTTAAGGACAAATATTTAAAATTTTAAAGTAAACGGGTCTCGACAATTAGGTTGAATCATGCTCGTATCGTAACCCGATTTAGTCGTAGAGGTGTTAAGTTAGATGCGATGATTTTTAGTAAATAAAAACTGAACTCAATAAAGGAATAACGTGGATACAAGTATTATTATAATACTCTTCTAGTGTATATACCTATAATAAAATGAACCCACACTGTTAACTGTATGAAATGAGGCACAGATTATTTATTTACATTTATTTTATTTAATTAAAACACAGCTATTCCTAGTTGTTAAGTTTTGTAAACTTTAAAGAATGCGAAAAGCCTGAATTACTGAAGACAATATTGTACTAATGCTGTTTATTTGATTTCATTAGATTTCACTTTCTCTGCATGAGTAAGAACATTTTATCAGAATTTATTGATAAATTTTGTTGTTTTAATGAATTGGTTCTGGCTGTTGGGTTAAAAGGAGACCAAACCTTTTTTTGATAGTAATTCTTTGCCTTGAATATTTGTCTTCAGGGGAGAAACGTGCTGTAACAAATTGAAACAATTAATATAATTATATTACCTATCTAATATTAAATTGTGGATTTTCTACACAATCCAACATGGACCTATACTTTTCATATATTATCTAATATTTAAAATAGGATTCAAATACATTGACTTATAAAATTTAATGCCAGTTTCACCATTTTTTGATATTATAATTAAACTTTTATGTTAACGTTAGACTATCAGTCAGGTAAACTGATGATAGAAGAATCTACTTTTGCAGAAAGTAGGCAATCTGACAAAGACTGATATTAATTGGTAATATTTTAACGACACGAAATCCGTGCAACGACCTTGTATAGTTTGTATGGACGTTAATTAGATTAGATTTTTACATTTAAGAATCTTAAAAAAGACATACCTGGATGCGCAGACAAAGTGGGTTTTCCTTGTGGATCCATTGTCTGAAAGTTATGAGTTAGAATTTTAATCAAAATTGCAAACATGTATAATACGACAAAACAAGACAAAATGCACGTGGTTGAAAAGTTACCGCCAGTGTATATTGCCTTTCACCATTTTCGTTCATATAATACCGCAAATACATAGTAATTATTAGCTTTTTGTTGATAATAATACTCAAAATAATACAGTGAGGCTGTGAAATTAAGTACGGAAAATGCTAAAATTCAATAAAAACTAAAAACACTGCTTGAAGATAAGCTGATAAAGTAGATGACAGGAGTTGTTTTGACAGTAAGTGTCAGACTCAGTCAGACTGACACGACACATTTGACTTTAATGTTTTTTTTTCCTTCTTTCTGGCTTGGCTTCGCGAACTTTAATGTTAGGTATGCTGGTTATGTTAGTCTATTTTGCATTTTATTACCTATGCTTTTTATTGGTGTTGGTATCTCTTCTTAGTGATGGTGACCATAAATAGTCTGTGGTGTGGTAATGTCAAAAATCAAAAACCATAAATACGAACCGTGGACTACAAAATTTTGTTTATTTTTATTTACAAAACATCTATATCAAAACAAATTGTTTTAGTTGTTTGAACTTGTTTGTATGTATCGAGTGTTAAGTACGATAACATCTAATTCATTTAAAATGGCTAGTGTTCCTGTTTGGAGAACGTCTAAACGATATCCGCTCGACAAACTAGTGGAAATGGGATATCCAAGAAATCGCGCGTGAGTTTTATGAAAATGATTTTAATTGCTGCGCCTTGCTTGGGTTAAACATACTGTGCTGTTCTTTAATTTAAAATATGTGATTTGTATTTTTGGAAGGCTAAAGGCATTAACGGCTACTGGGGACAATGGTGTACAATTGGCGGCGGATTGGTTGATGGCGCACTCAAATGACCCGCACATTGACGAGTACCTGCCCCGAGAGTACATTTTGTTTGCGCACCCTACTGGACCACTTTTATTACGTCTTAACGATTTCTTGCAGAAATCGCAAAACATATGTGGCTGGAATAAAGCTCACAGCTGTCCACCTCATATTACACTGGTTTCATTTTTTAAAGTAAGTTGCAAATATTTTCTTCCATTGGTTTAAAAATTTCTCTATGTGTGATGTATTTGCTATAATGCAGGTCCACCTTTTGAAGGATCCTGGTTTAGTTTCGCGGCAGGAGAGAAATTTGAATGGTGAATTTAATAACTAAATTATTATAATTTAATATTCTAAATTAACTGGTACTCAGAATGTGATTTGTAATTTAATGAATGATTTGTTTTATTGATTTTAAATAATTATGAGAGATAATTCAATATTTATGGACTACAACTTAAGTCGTAATATTGAATTAATGTTTTTTTATGATGGCGTCACCATCACCATGTCATCCTGGTATTGAGCATTGTAAACTATTTGTTTAATATAAAAGTATTTTTAATTTATAGAAAGTAGGTAACCTAATAAATAAATAAATTAACCTTAATTTTAGGCACCAGATGAGTTATCATATCACATTGGAAATTTACTTAAATATACATGTTTTAATATTGGAGAAGCACCACCCGCCCCCTTGCACTTGGAGCCGCACGTGTCCACTAATTTCATGGGCTTGTTAGTTTCTGAACAATATGACCATTTTTTTACATTATTAGGAAAATACTTCATAAGACAAGTCTCTAGATTATGTAAGTGTTGTATATTTTTGTTCTTACATCTTAAATTCTGTCATAATTTAAAATTGGTATATGTTTTGTGTTGTTTGATAGAGAAGTAGTATAATATAGAAGTACCAATTATAGTATAATATTATTGCATACCTGCAAAAAGTTTACTTTAATATTATTTTCTTATATAAAAATCTATATGTACTATTTAGATCCAGTTGCATATTAAATGAGATCAGCATAAAAAGAGCTCAATGAATTTTCTATTTTAGTACAAACAAACCTATCAGAAAAGTTGAAATTAATACGTATAAAATTAGCATCACATTTTGAGGAGAAAGCCTACGAGCCCCTGAAAGCATTGCTTGAAAACTTGGACTTGAATGTAGAATCTGGCTGGGAAGTGCGGCTTTACTCCATGGATCCACGCTTTGCTAAACATAAGGTAATTTATGAAGTTTATAATTTATCATTCACTGAGTCTTCCTCAGGTTGTACTGAGTATTTTCCATCAAGTTGTACTGAATTTTTAGATCTAAAATATCAATGTCAAAAAAACTTAAAATCAGAACAAGGACAAGACACACATGCAAACTTGTAAAATATTAAAATGACTGAATGAATATCTCTGTAAAGATTAATTGAATTTACCTAACAAATCTTATTAATTTTCTAACTAAATAGTATACAGGTATATGGTTTATTAAATGCATTAGACTCATTAGAGTAATATTCTATTCTGTACATAGTATGCAATAGTACCTACGTATGTATATTATTAACTAGTTTAATGTTCGTACATACAAGTGTGTTATACCTAATCATACTAATAAAATTATACTAAAATTTGTGGTACCTACGATATTGTTGCAGGTATATAAAGTGATTCATGACTACACACCGAAAGAGAGCGGCGAACTGGAGCTAGTGGTCGGTGATCTTATTTATATCGAGGAGAAACAGTTTGACAACTCAGCTGACGGCTGGGCGCGCGGGACTTCGTGGCTCACAGGTAACTTAATACTTACAAACTTGCATGTTAGGTAATCTGTGCATTACTACATATGTGCTGTAACTCGCGTGATCAGTGTTACATCAAGATAAATAAAAACATGAATCTGTCTTTTTTTAAACATGTTTGTGCTTTGAGCTTCAAATTGAAATTTGGAGGTTAGTAAATATAAATACCTGTATAACATTCACATATTATTAGACTTGTAACCAGGAGTTACAATTAAAACATGTCTTAATAAATGCTTTTTAAATTAACAAAATGTATCAGTTGCATAATAATGTTACTATTTGATAATGGTATAGATTTCAATGTCGAGGTCAGGTTCTAGGGTTGTTCAATCTTTGGCGCGCCGGTAACAAAGCTGTTTTTTTTTAGTAGAATAGGTACTTAGTTACTTGCTTGCTCTTATCAAATTGTAATTTAGAGCCCATTTATCCTTATTTCAACAATAACATTAGAATAAGTATGTACCTACCTAACCTAGCTACTTAATTATTACTGAACTAAATCTTGCTTAGTTCACTTATTCATTCTTTCCAAATTCGTTTGCATATTCATCGCCTAACTACTTTAATTTTTAAATTAATGTAGGTAGGTACCTACTTAGGTACCTAGGAACGTTAATTTATAAATGTATGTAGGTTGTTATCTACAGATAGGTCGGTTGTTATCGACAGATAGCAGTCGTTAAACCTAGTCGGAGGCCCTTTGGGCGGTTTGAAAACATCCGACACGGTTTAGCCACTAACCCGTATCTCCAATAATCAGCATTGGAGCAGCGTGGTGGAGTATGCTCTAGGCCCTTCTCGGTTGTGAGGAGAGTCCCGTGCCCAGCAGTGGGACATAAAAAAGCGTTGAAGCCAACCTAGTGTGTACTTACGAACTTGTTTTACCAACAAATGATTTTATTATTTGTCTATAGGTACCAAAGAAATTAACTCTAAAACATTGGCATGCAGACCACCTGATATTAAGTAGTTACTGCAACCCATGGACATCCACGTTCATCCTCAAATATCATACGTAGAAGCGTTACTACTCTGAGTAGGTACCTACCGAGATGGTCGTCTCAAATATACCTACTTAGTGTGTCCGACTTGTCACAAAAGCTTAACGGCGGGTTATGACGGGAGCGGTGGTAGGTAGCTCTAACTGCTAACATTGCAAGCTAGGTAGAGCCACCTACAAAATGTAAAATGTAAAGTGATAGCCGGCGAACCAAACATAACTTGCAATCGCCAGGCAATTTGAAAATCACTTTTCGGCCTTCACTTAACTTCACTTAACTTAACTTGCACGATTTCATCACAGATAGACACCGGGAAAGTGAAACTATATTTAAAAAAAAAGTTGTAGAAAAATAAACAAGACTTGCAAAACTTTTGACCATCTTAACCCTAAGTTGAAAGTAACTAAAATCAGAACAATTATTTTTATAAGTACGTAACCCTAACTCAGACTCACAAGTGTAAGCGATAACTTACAATTCCGACAATCATGAGTTGGCACAATATTTTGTTGATAGTAAAAAAAAACGTAATATGAATCTCAAGTGACGTTTTGTCAAATTCAGTCATTTTTGCTATGCTAACGTATATAAAGTAAGCATTTTGTGTTTAGGTGTAAGTGGGAAATTACTTGCTGCGAACACGGTACGCACCGCAGAGTCAGACGCGTGGACCTTACACGAAGCGCTTCCCTTAAGCCATTTTTTTAGTAAAAGTAAGTTTGTTTTATACTCTTTATTGTTAAATAGTTCACTTATTAAACTAAGGGCCTGTATTGTCATCCTTCTATAGCACTGCATATTCGAGCCCCGCCCGGTACAGCTTACCTTAAATAAGTATGAGATAATGCTATAATCATGTTCGAATCACGATATTATCTAAACTTGCTGTCAACCTTATCTATCTGTCCAAAAAGAAAATGTAATCGTATCACGATAAAAAGGCGTGCCCCCAGTGGTACTTGAGCTTGATTGTAAATATGCTTATTTTTTCTGACTCGTCGAAAATACCCTCTTTACCTCTTTCGATACGATCTTGGTCGCTATTGAGTTGGTACAACCACAAGCAAATAACTTTAGATGGAATGTTTCAAACTTTGAGCAAGCGTTGGCTATATATTTAACTTGAGTTGTAAGAATCTTTTTATAATTATGTTGTTTATCACATAGTAAAAATATTAATACACATAATACTTATAAGGATAGCAGCAGTCTAAGGTCTAATGAAGCTTCTTGCAATTAAATATATATCTTCTCTTCTATCTCTTTACTTGGTTATGGATAGGTAGGTATATAGATTACTTGCATCAATGACTCACGGTTTTAATGATTTATTATGACATTATCACATTACATTATCATTTATTATAAAGGTATATTACGCACATTTTTACGTAGGTTCAGTTCATTTTAGATTTGATTGCTTACATGATATAAATACATAATACAGACAAAAGCATACAGCACTTGAACAGAACGTTTACTCACTCAAACACTTTATTGTTTTACATTGTTTCGCGTAAGTTGCCCGCATCTGTACATCGAAAGTTTATTACGAGTAATATAACTTGTATACTTACGAGTAGCCCATAAAGTTAGCACAAAGCATGCAATGCAACTACCCACTCGCTGGCTTCTCATTTAAAATCCGGTTAAACTACTCGTACTTGCTGCATTAATAAATAGGTCCTCGTACTTATTCTAATTATATCTGTGTATTACCTAAACAGTTTTGTTTTGTGAACTATTTTCAAACTTGTTTGCGTGGCTGAAGCTTAATTACCTATTTTTCCTTAGGTTTTTGTGCAGCGAGAACCTAGCCGAGATGGTAGTGATTCGAATATTATTTTTCTTTATATTATGTTTTGTGAATGCGATTGTTTGTGATAGTAAACCAGAGTGTAGTTGTGTTTCCGAATCAGAAATGTCCACCGGATCGCACCCACACGAGGCTGCAGAGGACCTCGGCAAGGAAAAGTCTGAGGAGATATTTAAGGAATGGGAAAAATATTGGGCGGCGGTGAAAACTAACGGCAGTGACGGCATCATACACGTCACTCAGGGTGGGTTTATTTTGAAGATTCTTTCTTTCGTTCCATTGGTTTTTTAAATTTATAGATTTATGTTGAAAGTGTTTAATGACAATAATCATACTCTTGTCACAACTTGTTTTTTGTTCGGAACTAGATATAGATATTGAATTTAAAAAAAAGAAGTCATTTTTTGTTTTTTTATTGCTTGCTTTTTCCAAAAGTGTTTGAAGAAGGTGCTTCCATAATTTCCTTAATATTATAAAAATTAAGTTTATTTAAATACGCAACCGAATATCCGATGTCTAATCATAATTTGATAGTTCTTTCTTATGAGGTAGTGTAATTAATTAAACACATCAGTAGTTATTTGTATTTAAAAGCCTTAAATTTTATTTTTTATTCTAGGTCTTGTTGATTAGTTGTATTGAAAACTAAGAAAACTAATTTGGTATTGTTTTAGGTCCAAGCATGGATTGGCAACGAGACGAGAATGGTGATTCAGTTGTCAATGATAAAAAGGTACTTACCTTTTTTCGATAAAGCTATAAACACATGTACACATGTCATATCTACAACATAAATTCAAATTCAAAATTTTTTATTCATCATAAGGTACACGTATATACTGGATGAACGTCAAATAATACGGTACATCGGCTTTAGGCGCCCTTT
>DWQK01001089.1:0-16909 GCA_018231225.1 Noctuana stator
ACACAGGGAATCCTAGTATGAGGCTGTGAGTGTGATGCGTTTTAAAAAAAAAGAAATTAGATGGGATTGTTGTGTAGATAGTAGGCAGACAAACATAAATTAGTGTTTATATACCATTAAACAGAAGAATTATACCCAATAATTGCAATATCTGTTTACAGACCTTTGCACATCATCGGTGAGTTGCAATTTGCTTATCTATGCTTCTTGATTGGCCATTCCCTCGACGCGTTCGAACACTGGAAGAACTTAGTTATCCTTTTCTGTTCTTGCGACGACGCCATACACAAGCACAGAAGCATTTTCTTCAACTTCATACGAACAATAGAAGTTCAAATTGAGGAGATGCCGGAAGAATTTCTCGCAGACATTGTCATGAATAAGAATTTAGTGTACAAGAAACTAAGGGAGTTTTTCCGTACGGCGTATGTAAGCAAAGTTGATGGACGATTGCTGACTTTAATTGAAAGGTTCAAAGAGAACTTGACAGAGAAACTTCAGTGGGATTTCTCTGGATTGGATGTGGATGACGAAGATGAAAGGCCAGTTATTGTGAGATTGGATGATGACATAGAATAATGTCTTGGATTATGTTTTAAAAACGCAGTAAGCAAGCATAGACCAACTGATATTAAGGTACATAACAGATCCTAAGTTCCGCTAGATGTCTCATCATCTACATCGAAAGTACTTGAGAGCTGTTCTATCTGATTCAATAAGTGGATTTCTGTGTCTCCAGGCGTCTTAAGGTCGACTATTGACGGATTTAAATAAATTCAGTGACCTGTAGCGCCATCTATTAACGAATGTTATGCAACCATTGCAACTTTATTTTATTTAATGTAATTGTAACACATATTGTACATACTTTTTATCATTTTATACTCTACCAGAATTCCAATTATACCAAATTTGACTCCTCTGTAAAATAGCATTTAATAAAAAAATTACATTAAGCCTTTAATTAAGATCTAAGTGTATTATGAATTTTTCTATTATAATGTATTTCGCTCTTTAAGATACTTATTGAGTCTGTAAGGTTATATATATTTCAGTTTACGAATAAAAATTATTCCTTTATTTTTATAAGTTCATTAATTAATAATAGATTAACAGTGTACACTTATATTTGTAGTAACTTACATTAGCCCTTTCACTTTAGTTTGATTATTAAAATTTAAAATGTTGTTACTGTATATTTCTTAATAAATTGCATTAAGTCACAGTAATTAAAATTCTTAGACCATTGCATGTATATTTTGAAAAAAAAATTTGTACAATGTAGCTAAATTAATTATTTAAATTCAGAGCACGAAATTTCATTATCATGAGATTTCTCATCAATTAATTATATCGACATAGTTATATTATTATTGTACTAGATGGCAATAAAACTGTGATGTCCTATCTATCCTATATAAATTATGTTGGACAATGAACTTGGTGTTAGGTGTATGGGTTTTCACACGTTTTTTATTTTAAATGTGATGTAGTCAATAAATTTTTATACCCATACTAAAAAAAATTATTTCATTATTGATCCTCATTTGATACAATTAGTGGTGACCTTAGCGAAGCAACCATGAGAATAAGAAGTGACAGCTACAACTAGAGTCAAATTAATAGTGTTTAAATTTAAACTAACACAATTCCGTGTATAATTTTATTGTATATTGAAGGAAACTATTGCTGGCCTCTAATAAACAGTTTGTGGGAGCCCTAATGCAAATATTAATATTTAATATCATAAGGTAAGTACATATGGACTTCTGAATAAAACCGCAAAAATAATGTATTGAAGAAAATAGTTTATTTTTTCTTCTTAATTACTTTGTTCATTGTCTTCTGGTTGCCCTTCTTTTCAAACTTCGGCTTTTTCGAAGGTTTGACCTTACCTGAAACAAATTTACAATAAGTACCTCAATAATTTTTTATGAAATATTAAAAGTTAATGTTTTATTATTGCTGGATATTATCTTATTGGTTGTTCATGTCCAGGCATTTTTGACAGTAAACATAATTCTATTGATATTATTTTCTATTTTTATGTTTGCGGCTTGCCATTAAAACATGTTTTTTTTTTTTAGTTTTTTAAACTATAATTTATTTAACTTACTCTGTGGTGTCTTCTGCATTGCTATTGGAGTTTGTGGTGATTGCTTGATTGCAATTGGTTCACTCCCCTTTTTCTTTGACTGTGCTGTTTGGTTTTTCTGAACTGGAGGACACTTTACCTTTTTAGGTGGTGGTATATCAATGACACTGAAATTTTAGATATAAAGATACTCAAATATGTGATTCCAACTATTTTTATAGTGACAACAGTTCTATAAATTACTCATCTACGTGGACAATTAGGAGCTTTCATATATTTTACTGTGATGTTTCAAATAATAAAATTATGGAAAATATAGTCATGAGAGAAAAAATCTTGTCTGGATCATTTTTGAGTTATTCTAATAAAATATAAGTACCTATATACAGAATATTTTTCAACAGCATTTCAAAAAAGCATTGATATCTTTGATTTGATCTTTATGTTAGTTAATTTTTTCTTGAAAACCATACATCAAATAGCAAATACCTATAGGTTTTTAGTACTTTATTTTCTTCTGTTTATTTAACTTTTAATCCTTTTTATATAACAAATTCAGATACAGACCTTTCTTCCTCGCTGGTTATGCTTTCATCTAAATCATCTTCTGTTTCATCACTACTTCCTTCTCCGTCTGATTGGGCATCTGAATCATCCTGCCCAATCATCTTCTCAAATTCATCAGAATCAAAGTCCATAGAACTATCGCTTTCATCAGCTTCAGCAGATTCATTTTGTAGCTTAATAAAATCTTGAACTGGCTTGACTCCCGCATCTTTTAACTTCTTTTCTTTTTGTTCTTGTATCTTACTTGACTTGTTTTCTTTTGTAAGTTTCTCGCCAGCCTTTCCAGCCTTATCTTTAATAGTTTTATCTTCCTTTATCTCTTTAACCCCTTTCTTATTAACCTTAGATACTGTTGTATCTTTTTTATTTTCCTTAGTAGGTAATTTTTCTGTTTCTTTTCGTTGCTTTGATTTTTTATCTATAATACTTTCAGACTGTTGTTTGGGTGGCTTTACATTTTCTTCCTTCATTTCAATCTGTGCAGATTTCTTTTTCTTATTCTTTTTATTTTTAATGGCTTTAGTTTCTTCAACTTTCACATTGTTCTTAGAATCAATTTCATTCTTAGTTACTTTAGAGGGTTTTATGTCTTCTTCTTTCTTTACTACTTGATTCATCAATACTTCTGGAATATCAACTGGCATAAAGAAATCATAATCTATGTTTAGTTCACGCAGCTTCTCTTTTCTTTTGGATAGACTGAAAATTGAATGTCAATATCAAAATAAAATACTTAAAAAATAATTAAATCAAAATGGGCTTTGAGCCACAATTTTTAAGAACATTACTTTGATAGCAATTTCCTAGCAATCTTCAACTCCTCACTTTCTGTTTTTCCTTCATTGTGCATCTGAAAATGAAACATTTGTTTTAAATACATTCTTGCTAAGTCTATTTTAGACGGAAACTGTTCAGAATTTTTAAATTACGTATGTACTGCTAATACTTCAAAATATTCTACAACTCACAAGTACTTGCCTTTTTCATTTTACGTCTTAAGTTGCTCCCTGGATTATTCTGTGCATTCCAGTTTTTCCTTCTAGCCATTCGTCTTTGCTTCTCTGGAGGTATTAAAGCAGCTAAAAATTATAATTATGATACGTTTTAAATAAATACAGCTCAGTTTTAATAAGTAAATAAATTATACTTTAATTGTATGAAAATGTTGCTTTTTACATCTTATTTATTAATTTATTGCATCAACAAAGTATACACTAAAACACAAAAACACAAAAACAAGTTGAGTGCTACTTCAATTAGAGGCGCAAATAATACATAATTTTTAAATTTCTCGTACATTTAAAAATGAAATAGGATTAAAATATAAAATTTATATATACCTATTTACAATGCATACCTTTTATCAACCTCTTGCCCATGAGATAATTATTCATAGTCTCCGCTACAATTTCTGCAACTCGCTGGTCTTTGAACTCAACAAATGCGTGGCCCTTGGACATGCCTGTACGCTTAGACCTTATAACTCTTGCATTGGTAACTACGCCAAACTGCTTGAAATATTCTGTCATTTGATGCTGTAAATGTAAAGTTATTTTTTGACGTTTTACTTGTTCTAGCAGTGTCAGTATTATTTATTTATTTTACGTGGACTTAATACTTAGTGGCATTCTCTACCAGTCAACTCTTGGTACTGAGAAAATAGTAGTAATAGTAGTAGGTGCCAAATATGCTAACAACAGGTTGTAAGAACATGATAGATACCAGAAAAAATTGTACTGTATATAAAAAACCTACCTCATAAAATCCATGGGGTATGTGGGATAAATACACCAGACCTCGTAACTTAGGTTTCTTAACTTTTCCGATCTTAACATTGTCTTCTTTCTTCGAGTCTCGCGATTTGTTTCCCTTAGCCTTAAACAGTACGAAAGGTTTAATCGCTACCTATACATTCGACATAACCTCAATCCATTCAGACTGTTTAATATTCAACAAAATTACCTTTAACAACTTCTTGATACCTTTAATAGATTTAACAAATTGCTTTTGTTTGCTTGAATCTAACGCTACATTATCTTCCATTGTAAATACTTTTTATTTTACAAAATTAGTTCAAACATGCGATACGCTACGTTACGGCACTATATTTTCTACACAGACTAAGGAGAGATATTTTCTATAATTTCCATAAAGTAATCACGTCAGTCAAATCAAGACAAGAACTGTTAGTCAGACAGAACAGAATCAAAACCAACCACAGATGAAGTGTAATTTTGTAAGGTAAGGTAGGTACAGTAACAGTAAAGCGAATACGGAGACGGCGAATGACCCCCCTCTGAATCTCATGTTGTTTGACAGTTTTGACACTGCCAAAAATGACAAATGTAATTTATGTCAATTCAAAGTACTTAAGCAAGCAAAAGCAAAACATCTCACTCACCTCGCCCCCTTTCTCTCTATCATTACACCCTTAATAGAATAATATATCACAGGTGCGATGCCATATCGATTATATTCAATTGAGTAACAGAGTGCGTTGTAAATGATGGCGGCGCTTACACTAAATCAATACATTCAGTGCGTCGAACGCATGTTCAGATCCGGTAATGGTGAGGGTCTGGCCGGTCTGCTGTCTCTTAGAGACGAGCATACGGGGAACAGAAGCCTGCAGTCCAGCGATATCGCGTCTTTGGTCGAAGGCAATTGTATCTCTCCTTTAGATGAGATAATCATTTATCACCTAAGCTGCGTTAAGGTTTGTATGTCATTCTTTGGGTGTTCTCTTGGTGTGGGAGGAAAATGCTAAGTTAAAATTAATCTGAAAAATGTAGAGCCTTTGTACATAAAGCTATGTTAGTATGTGTAATATTCTTGGCCATGAAAGAATGTCTTTTAGTGAGGCATTCTTTCATTATATATAAATGAAAACTAAATTCCCATACATATTAAAATTAAAAAAGGAGCTGCTAAAGAATTTTGTGAGCTTAATAAGTAAGGAATAAGAAAATTCTTTTTAGCCATAATAATATAAAATTATGACCCCAAAATCTTTAAATGTTTTCTTCTAGGCACTACTTTTAAAGAACTATTCCGAGGCATTTTCAAGTCAAACTTCATGTGTAGCAGCAGTTGTACGTCTCCTGCAGGCACAAAAAGAGGAGAATTGGAGCTTGCCTCTTCTATACACAGTGTGCCTTGATCTGAGACTAGTCGCACAGACTGTTGAAGCAAATACACGTAAGTCGAATAATAATATGTACACAAATTGTGTGTTTTAAGTGTATTTTTAGTAGATATAGCAAACCACGAGGGTTACCATAAGTATTTCGTATTATTGAAACAAAATTTTCATTCACATGTCATTCTTTCTATAAACACTCAAATAAAATATAGGAACAAATTATTGATTCAATTCCTCCTGTGTTTACAAGTACTACTACATAACAACCTGCTTATTGTAGTTTTTACCACGTCAGTCCTCCATTTGAAGGGTTCTGGGTTTGATTCCCGGCAGGGCAGAAATTTAAATGACGAATTTAGATTTCTGTTCCAGATCTGGGTGTTTGTGTAATTGTTTTTGTGTGTGTTCATAGAACTCATGAAACAGGGAATCTTAGTCTGGGGCTGTGAGTGTGAAGCGTTGTTATTATTATCTTTTAATCTGAATTTATTTACAATTTGTCTTATTATATGTGAGCTTTCTTTTCAGCGCAAAGTAATGGTAAAATTTTAGAAAAAGCGGCAGAAAGCCTACTTATTTGCTTCCGAGTGTGTGCTGCGGACAACCGCACTGCTGAAGATGACACGAAACGCTTGGGCATGTTACCCCTGGTAAACCAGCTCCTAAAAGTCTATTTTCGGATAAACAAACTACATTTATGTAAACCATTGATCCGAGCAATTGAATCATCGCCACTGAAAAACATGTATTCGTTAGCGCAACAGATTACATACAAATTTTTTAACGGCAAGAAGGCAATGTTCGATTCGGATTACACTTCGGCTAACCACTACTTATCATTTGCATTTGAAAAGTGCCATCAAGATAGTGTAAAGAACAAGAGATTGATTCTTATATACCTTATCCCTGTAAAGATGTTGTTAGGATACATGCCAAAGAGGAGCCTCTTAGAGAAGTACGATCTGATGCTATTCTGGGATTTGGTTACATCAGTGAAAAGTGGGAGCGTAAAAGGCATTGATAAAGTAATGGAAGATCACGAAAGGTTCCTTATCAAAGCTGGCATTTTCTTGGTAGTAGAAAAGTTAAAGACAATTGCGCATAGGAATTTGTTTAGAAGAGTATATATGTTGGAAAATACGCATCACATAGAAATAGCCAGCTTTGAGGCTGCGTTACAAATAATGGGTGAGGAAGATGTTGACAAAGCTGAGACGCAGTGCTACGTCGCTAGTTTGATATACGAAGGGAAAATCAAAGGGTACATCTCGTACCAGCACAAGAAACTTGTAGTTAGCAAACAAAATGCGTTCCCACCGCTCAATTCTTTGTAAACTTTGTAGTGTAAGTTTTTATGTTGTATGTGGGCTGATCTTGTAGTGATTTTAGTTTTGTGTATGTAACTAGTTAATTATTCTTTTATTCAACAATACTTGAATATTTGTGTTTGATTTACTAAATGTTTTTATAAAAAACTAAAGATGTTAGATTAGTGAATGAATTGTCTATGTCAATTATTGTATCTATGCTTAGGCAGATGGCATATTAGGTATAATATTTTTATATCGTAAATTTCTTTTTTTTTATAAATTGTATAAGCATGTATCATGTATAATATTTTATAAGTTATTTTTATAAAAGTAAAGGTAAATCTACATAAACAAAAGGGATCTTCACCTAATACATAACGGGCATAAAATGGTCACAAAATAAAACACGAATGGTATTTAACTTTTTTATTAAATCCACAATATATTTCAAAGAATATTATAAATATAATAAATTTTGCCGATCACTAATGCAGCATTTTACCAACAATGCCGAATTACTCGAGTCTTAAGATAAAATATTTTTGTGGTTCTAATGGAGAATCTACTATACATTTAATTGTTCTTTTTAGAAAATATACTTTATGCGACAAGGATAAAGGGATTAGTGATGTGCAGTTTTTATTATTGATATCTATTTGGAGAATTAAATAGTACTAAAATTGATTACGTGTTCACCTTATCAACTTTCATTATTTTCATCATTATTATATTGTTGAAAGATAAAACTATTTTTGTATAATTTTTATGATCCTACCATATTAAAAAAAATTGTCATGAAAGTTGAAATCTTAAGATTTTCTAAAACATATTATATTTTAAAGACTTTTTAAAAAGATATTCATACATTACTTTCTATAAATGTGATGATATGTAGGTCTTTATTTTGATATGCACTGCACATTTTCAATGTATTTTAAATTATCCAAAAAGTGGGAAATAATAAATAATTGCACATCACTAAAAGATTTGGTAGAAAAATATGAAGAAGAATTTTACTAGCTATACATAATAATGTAATATGTATGGAATTATAACTTTAGGTATATATTTTTATTATTCTTACTTCTAAAACTTACTCTATAGTATGTCTAAATGAAATACACCACTAAATTTTAATAACATAAGTTCACTGGTAATACTGTACAGCTAATGCAAATTAGCCATTTAAACCACAAACAAATAAATTTTAATTATGATTTTATTAATTAAAAACAAAATTAAATTAAACATTAATTTTATTTTCTAGACAAAAACCTATCTATTAGGAGTGTTTACGTTTTTCAGTTATTATTTGCCTATGATATATGATATATCAAAGATTTTTTTATTTTTGGGTAATTAAAAAATAGTGGTGTATAAAATATGTAATTGTGATGGTATCGAGGTTACATTTAGCATGATGATTAATTTGAAATACCGTTACTACTGTAATTATAAAATGTATGTCGAATACGAGAAGTAATTAACCTATTGGGTTAAGCAAAACCCTTTATAAATAATTCCAGAATTTACTCCAAGCCAAAATTATTGAAATGTTTTTGTCATAATGTTTTAAGTTTTAAAATATGCCACGAAAATTGTTTAGATTATAACAAATTGTTGTGATTAAATAAACTCAACTATAAATCTAATACCATAGTGTAGCTTACTTTTTTTTCAATATATAAAATAAATGGTAAAACATTTCAACAGGCATGTATTTTTACGGTAGGTATTTGTAATAAAATCCTACGTAATAAAGTTAACAGGAAGCGTTTAAAGTTGATTAGTAGATTTTATCTTATAATTCTCAATATTTTTGATACATTTTTATTTAAAAAAAGTAACTAATTAGTTTTATATTAAAATTTTAGATTCTAAACATGATCCATAGACATTTTTATATTGTTGAAAATGGAAGGATCCACAGATTATTAAAAAGGGTTTCAATCAGGTACCTAATTTTTATAGTAAATATATATTTTTTTTGTTTATTCCTTTTGAATTTTTTAAATAAGGACATTATACAATTTAAGCATCAACATTTATTTTTTAAATGCTGTCAAAGCTTAATTTTAAAGATAGCATCAATTTTTTTTTAATTTTATTAATATTCGTATAGTGATGGAAGTACATAATATTATTATAATGACTGACTAAACAATAATTCAGTTGTTATGAATGATTTATTATGACTGAATAAACATTTGACTAAAACATTCTTCTAAAGTTCTAAACTATTATTACAATGACTGACTAAACGTATTATCCATTTAATATAGTGACTGAACAAACATATTTGACTGAAGCAAAGCCTTTGTTCTAACCGCGGTTTACAATGACTGACTAAACGTGTTATCCATTTATTATAGTGACTGAACAAACATGTTTGACTGAAGCAAAGAGTTTGTTCTAACCGCAGTAGCACATTTCTGCTGCGGAACTTGTTTTAGCGAAACCGCTCACGACTTTTAGAGTTGTCCTTTGTTTAGTAGTCATTTATTATAATTACTGAACATGTTTGACCGCGTACCGGGAAATGATAGCGGAATTGAAGCCGGCGTCATGGCTGATGCGCGGATCGGATCGCGACTGAGATAGCGCCAAAGTTAAATTTCATCAGAATTTTAGTGTTAGATTTTTGATTTTAGATTTATTAAAGATTTTAAAATGTTAGATTTTTAGTTAGATTATTATTTCGCTGGAGTTCCGCGTGCAACATCGCGCGTCACCGTGTGCGGATCGTTCAGCGGTTTCGCTACACTTCCGCGGCGGTCTATGCTGTCACCATAAATGAGTGATTATAATGACTGAGAGTAGTGGCTAGGGGTTACGGGTACCGGGCAGGGCAGGGTGTGTAAGTGCAGTGTGGCGTTCAGTTTCTGTCGGCGAGGGCCAGCTTTCGCGGCCCTTTGAGTAGCTCGTCCTTGTACGCGGCGAGGATGGCGCGAGACATGCTCGGCTCCGCGGAGCTCGCGTCCAGGAACTGACGCATAATCCTGGAATAAATAAATTTTTTACAATTAGCTATAGGGGCATTCCAGCGAAGATGTCACCTCAGGGTTAAAAAATAAAATTGATATCGTATTTTACAATACAATAAAGCCAATGAACTAATTTATCATAAAACAGCAACACTTTTTTATTTTTCTACCGAATTTTACTTTTTTCGTGTTCTTGATCGTAGCTATATTGTGGCTGTCTATAGTATGATATTTTTTCTTCATATTGACAAGACTTTTTCGCGCACTTTTCATGTCTGCTGATAAATAGTTGTAAGGAAAGAAAAAAATACAACTCTTGGAGATTAGATAAGTGGCAAATAATTGTAAGATAATATTCGTGGTGAAAAGTTATCACTGCTTAAAGAAATGCATTAGAAATGTTCCAACCGTCACGGTTAAACATGACATGTGTTTACTTATCCTAAACTGTAAATATAGAACTGCTAGTTTATCGGCTTTGTGGAAGTAACAATTATAGTTGGGTCTATTATTTTACATTGATATTACACATTAAAAATAAAAGGTCATGGAAATATTGATATTGAAAGGTATGTCCCAACCGTCACAAACACGGGAGGGACAAAAGTTTCAAATGGATGGGATCTACTTTTTTAAAGTGATTTTATGTATTTATTTATGTACGACTGATGTTTTTGTTCATTTGTTTTATACAGTGTACATTATTCTATTTATTATATTATTATTATATTTGCTGACAAATTCCACAATCCAACATCAAGAACAATACAAAGGAAAACTCAAAAAATCGTAGAGTGGTTACGCTATCACAGTTTTGCGGCAGAGATGTCATATCGCGGATAACAGGCAATTTCGCTAAAGAATCGCGTGTCATACAAAGGATAACTCGAAAAATCGTTCAGCAGTTCCGCTATTACAGTTCCGCGGCAGAGGTGCGCTACCTCGGTTTATTGTTTTAAACATGCATGCCTTACATTGTTTTAAATACATTTTAATAAAAAGAACGTAATAAATATACATAATATATATCTTGTTTACATACAAATGTTACTCGTCCCACCTGTCACAAAATGCTGTCCCACCCGTCACAACCTTAAAAGATACTTTATAAGTTCTGATTGCAAAAATAACCCTATTAGAGCTCGGAATTGGATTAGAGTATTCTAAAAGCAACATATGCAAAAAATCCTCTTAATAAAATGTTTTTAGTTTCTCTTGATTTTACTGGTAAATCCTCTACTCAGATAGGCGGGTGACTTTGCTGTCCCACCCGTCACATTTATAAAATGACAATTTTTGGCATAAAGAAATTAATTTTTGTTTTTTATTTTGTAAGCTATACGTTCTTAAACTATCGGGTTACATATTTGATTATCTTGAATAGCGATTTTGTTATTAATAAAGGAGAAATTACTCTTTCTAAAATTTGTTACAATGTCCCGACCGTCACTTTGGAATGCCCCAAATATAAAAAACAGGATATTGTTATCGTTTTGAATCAAGTTACGCATTTTTCGGGAATTATGTTACATACAATTATGTAATTGATTTACAAAATTAGTATTTGCTGTTTAAGATATTTTTTAATTCAAAACAGTAATATTGAGACTCAAAGAACAACCGCGATGAGATGCCTAAAAATAAATGAATGTTTGAGAAAAAACGCAAGTGAACTCAATTAAACTGCACTAGCGACAGTGTAATAGAACACCTTATTTAATATTCGGTACCTACATAAAGGATCTATCGTTCGTAACAATATTATAAAATTATTACTACTAAGTTAGGGTTACTACTCTAACTTAAATATATGTAAAATCGTCCTTTTATCCTCCTCCATCCATGTTATTAGGGAAATAAGAAAGTCGCACACAAATATAATAAGCAAAATGCTAAAACACATACAACATAACATCTATGTAATCAAATCAAAGCCCGTTAAGAATACATTCTTTATATCACCTTGCCATTATCGATAGAATTAAACATAGTTCTTTGAGGCAATAACGTCGCTTAAAATGTTTTCATAACGAGAGGAAGCGTCAATGTGCCGCTGCTGTTGGCGGAATTAAATTACAATTAAACATTAACATTGCTTATTGGGAATATTAATCGACAGGTTTGTTGCGATCGAGCCGGCGCCCACAAGCGTGTTAACACTTACCTACTGACAAGGCAAGACTACACCTTTATCTCATTGCCATCCACGGAAGATTATACGATTAGGACTAAAAAATTACTAAATTATTTCCATTCAGTTATACTTATTATATGTTACTAATTATATTATATGTTACTAACTTATAGTTGCGATTTTGTTGGCCGGGAAAATAGATAATAACTTTTTACAAAAAAACTATTTTTTTTTGTAATTGTCCACAGCTAGAGAGAGGACTTGATTCATTCGATTGCTTTGTAAAATTTGTTTTTTTGATAGTAGTTAAAGTAATGCTGTTTAATTATAAACAAATTCATCTGATAATGCCATAATAATTGCGTGGGTGCAAGCAAATCCGGTCTTATCGAAGGTCATAATAATTATGGAGCAATAAATAAGAACACACGTTTTCTGAAGCAAGATGTGTGCAAATACGGCTAAGTGGACGTGACATCAAACTGACAGTAGACAACAAACACCGGCGGCTTGTTTGAGCTTACACGACGTAGGCGTAGTCCGTTTAAGTTTACGATACTGTACCTAATATTAATATTCCACAACTAGTCGATGCTCTCGACTTCGACCGCGTGAAAAAGGACTTTTTACAGCCTAAATTAATCAAGTTCCTTCTAGTCTAGTCAAATGAACAGTACTTTTATATCTTTTTTCTTCTTCAATAATTAACTGACGTGATTCTTGAAATGGACATAATTATCTATCTAATCTATTGAATAAAACAAAGATTTAATGCAATTGAAGCTTTTCACGATATGCTAGAAAAAACCGCGCACAAATCAGTTAGGAGCACATAAACTGTACGATTACGTTTACGACAAAGGGTTAAAATCCCATATGATATCAAATCCACGATACGGGCCCCATTCAAAAGAGCCTTCCCAAATTATAACTGTCCTGTCTTTATTACATAAATAAATAAAATCTCATGACACAATTTTTGTAAGGGACAATCTCCAGAACTACATAAAAATAATCATTATTAAATGCTTAACAATGTGTAATTGGGTCAAATTAACCCTCGGAGTCAACCTTTAAATTTATTGTAAACAAATTTTTTACTATAGAACAGTCCTATAGTAAGGAATACCTAGTTTAATAACATTCTTCATCTGGGTTGTATTAGGTAGGTAAGCGTTTAGTAGATGGCGCTGTTTTCGGTTTGATATGTACGAAATGGTAATATCCACTGCGTTTTTATTCACGTTACCTAAATATATTTTTATAATAAAATAGTGCTGTTTATTGCATTAAAATGTATGTGTAGGGTCAAGGTAATACATCGTTACCCTGACCCTGTACTTCAAAATTGCCACTGGACACTTTATAACATGAATTTATAAAATAAACGCAGTCGCTTTTATACTATCAAACAGTTCTATAAATTTTTATGTCTACGAGAACATTTTATAAGCAACTAGAATGGCGCATGCTTGGACCATTAGTATCCTCGATGCTTCTGTCATACGGCAAGCGCCACAAATCAACAAACGATACCATATCAGGAGCGTGGGCGAGTAATAAATTAACATATTCTATAGGTTTTTTGCTTAAAGTCATCTGCTTTGTTGCTATAACACTTAGAACAAAGACTTGCAAGGTCGTTAATAATACATTTTTTATTTATGTTTTGACACAGTTAATTAATAGCAACGACTATATGTGGAAGTGTCAAAATTTAGTGATTGAAATCTTTGGATCTTATCACAATAAAATCCAACCAGTAGTTTTGGAGATAAGTGGTGACATTAGTTTGACAAGCAAATGTTTACTGCAGCGCCCCATGGTGAGTTGTTACCGTACCACCTATCGAATACACCAATCAAATCAAAACTCATCACTGAAAACGGCATCAAAATCGGACCAGAGGTTTTGGAGGTAAATGGTAACATTGGTTTGCATACACAAACATCCTCTCACATCCCAAACGCATATACCGTCTTCGTTCCATCGCGGGTAAATAGAATTCCTGGGTCCCACGGCATGCCAATTTATTATGGACCTCATAAAAATGCACGCATCATGGTAGAAGTACTCGTATATCGGTATTGGCCATTTAGAAGGCGCCGTCGACCCACAACAGTCGTAGAGGTTTTGACGCGGTTTTTATACCTATTATTTTTATAATAATACCCATCGAAACTAAAATTCCTTCCGTTCCGACTAAAACACCGTTTCCGCGTTTAAACTACTAAAGTGACGTCAAAGCGTCACTTGATCGTCAAGCAATATCATAAAGGAAAATACTGAAGACATAAATTGAGGCAGTAACTAGATATTTACTGAGATCTCCTTTTAACTTAATTCAACTTACTAAGTGGCGTCTCGAAACTAATTTCCCTTAGGAAGGATTAGAGAAGTTGCTGACAAAATAACAGTGCTCACGTTGTTTGAGGAGTTCAATTCGGGTATATACGGGATAGTTAAATTACTTACGCCGTAGATTGGTTTTACTTATAAAATCATTATGAGATTTAAGTAAACGTTCTTATATTTAGGTTTTAGGTTTTGTTGGACATACTATAAACTACCTATATTAAAGCACAGAAATTATGTTCTAAAACAATTCCCTGTCATTCCCTAATTTGCCAAATGTCGCTGACCAACAATGAAAAATTTTATTTATAACTTTTTATTTTTTGACATAAACACAAAATTCTTGTAAAGACTTTTATTGAGCCAAAAATAGGTGTATTTCCTCAACGTCACTTCGTTCCTCTAACCGAACTATTATGTGACCAGCTTCACATAATACGTTGTCCGTAATCCCCTTTTATAATGAAACTAAATGACTGACAAAAAGCATACAGGTCACCTCTAACCACATCCAATCTCAAATAGGAGACAAGTCCTAGCCGAGATCGTAAGTTGGTTGGTTGATGCGTCGTAAGTTGTCCGAGCGGTTTATTGTATTAAAAAAAATTGTATAAGCATCCTTTACCATATTAAATTAGAGAACGATAATTTTATTAATGAGCTTTCGATATTCCGTGCCATATAGCACACCTAATTAGTTATTTAATGACGTAACAACACAGAGAAAAATCTAATTGAATTACGTAGGTACATCCTGTTCCGCAACGAGAGAATCAAGATAAATATAGAAACTGCACAACGCCGACATTGTGTGACCAGATGTCGTAAAGATAGTAAGAAAATTTTTATTCGTTCCGAGTGGACCGCAAAACATACGGCCAGTCGGGAAACTCTTGAAAAGTCACGATCACCGCGCTCAGCGATGAGTGACCGATAGAAGCGGGTGCAACACGTTTTTGTTATACAAAGTCTTACTTACGTGTGTAGAGTCGATAGAGATCGTGATCGACTCGGATATCTCGTTCTTTCTGAAATAGACAAAAAATAACGGTTAAACTCAGTATCTGAACATTTTTAACAATGGAGCACGGCCAAACAACAATGGAGTTTATAGAGAAATAATTGTTTTATGACAATTGTATAAAAAAAATACTAAGCATCTCGTTAATATTCGACGTAATAATATTTCCATATTTAACAAATTACAAATCGATCAACGATATTACAGTGTTCACAAACTGTAACATGACAGGAATACGTAACAAGGAAAGGGGTTCATATTTTCTTCACTCAATCAAACTCTGTAATGATAGTTTAGTACAGTTAAACAACAATAAAATTGTCTTCAGTTGAGTTACGGATAATTTCCGATAATCATACGACTACAAACGCGCCCGGAACAAATTGCATGCCGGAAAATTTAAAAAATCGAACAATAGATGCTAAAATTACACTGAAGTCCTTATCTCAAAGTATCTCAAATAACATCAGCCCTTACCAGACTCGAATATATTGTACTATAGAAAAAACAAGTACCTTTTTTCCCTACAGCACCCTCTGGTACAGAATGGTCAGGTTTTTGGTGAATTTCCGGTGCGCAAATACTGAACGTTCTCATTAAGAAGATTGTACAGTACTAGCAGTGGTTTCCCTGCCCAAACATAGGTTTGGTAAAAACTTGCTGTAATTACTTCTCATCTCCGAAAAGAAGCCGTGCTAACGAAACTGTGACTGATGCTGAGGTGATCTAACATTATTCTAATTCAATAGTCATTATACAACTAATAAAACTAACAACACAATGAATTAATCTTTCCTACGAAGAGTAAAATAACAGTCACGGTTGAGTTATTGCAGTAATATGTTTAAGAAATGTAACAGTTCTCTGAGCCATTTACTTTTCAAATTAACGATAATGCCACAATTTATAACAACGTATAACAGACTCGGTGTGATCGTCAATAGATTTATCACAAAACGGACGAAGCAATTTCGTCTTTTCTAATCGCCAAGTGGAAACGGTCAAATATGGGTATTCTAGTATTTTTTCAAGTGTTTATCTATTGAGGACTAGATACTGCTAGTGACTTGGACTTCAGAATGGGGTCTAGAAAGAAATCAAAATTTGCTTATTAACAGCTTTATGTAATCGGTAGGTCGTTAGAAGTCTGCGTTCGTTTTACATTTTACTTTATTTCAGTGAAATTTTCTAAGATATTCGTCTAATGTAATTGGTGTAAACTGTAAACGGTGATGGAGCTTACTTCTTTAAAAACATAGAGTAAATAAATTGAATAAAATAATTATAATTACCTCATAAAC
>DWQK01001090.1:0-16906 GCA_018231225.1 Noctuana stator
TTTAACGACTGTTATCTGTCGATAACAATCGGGACCGACGGCTTAACGTGCCCTCCGAAGCACGGAAGCGCGCATGAAATTTGGCACTATCGCTGGTAGTGTGATCGCTTGCGATTCACACTACCAGCGGTGCTATGCGCGGTTCAGTAAAATTACCTACACGAAACCAATAGGTACTTACACGGTATCACATATCGATTTTCGAACGTGCTCTATTACTTCACGCTGCAAACTGGATCCACACTTCGATCGTAAATATTTTTAAACGTGTAATCATAATAACATGATAAAATTCGCCTCTTCCTTTTAAAGCATTCGCGGGCATGTCACGCTATAAACATGTCAACACGCTACTTTGTTTAGTTTGGCCGTATTTATGTGACAATTTGATTATGTTGTGTACGTTTGTTTGTGCGAGCATCAACTGCGGGTAGATTTACGTAGTCACTGAATAATTTACTGTCTACGAATTTAGAGATGGGCGGAGATAGTATGAGGAAGCCGAGATATTTGTTATTGTGGTGGTTCCGTTTGTATTTTGGCGTGTGTCAGTTACGGAGAAATGTTTGCGCTCATTCAATTTGCAGCGCGAAGCCCCTGAGGGCAGTAATCCTTGGCTTAGGCCTGTTGCGTCCCGCTTTTGGTGTTCCTAGACACGCTGTGACATGCTCCTGCGGCATTATTCGTATTCAATAATAATAAGCAAGCAAGTTCTGTGACAAGTAAGTATCTAATTGAGGTTCGGTTGGGGAGGGTGGATACCGAACGCACTTTATTTTAGGCGATCATCTCATCCCTCATGAGTAGCAATGACTACGTATGATCTCAGACTTGTCTCTAACTGAACGTTGGACGTCGATGTCCATGGGTTGCAGTGCCCACTTAACATCAGGTGGCCTGCATGCTCGTGTGCTACTCATGAGATGAGAAAAGAATTATAAACTTAAACTTAAATATAGGTAGACTATAAATAATAACAATGTATTTGAAACATGCTAACCTTCAATAAAAAACACTATAAAAATACTCAAACACTAAATCACTGCTAAAACAAACACTTGTAATAAAACTCCCCGAAATTTGGCTACGTAGTCGTCAGTAAAATTTGATCGTATGTAAAGATTGGATCATTCATTTCCGGGACGTATTATATTACAGCGATGTATCGAAGTTCAGCGCCTACCCTGACGGTTTCAAATATCACGTCACCCTTCCAGCCCCTATACGGATATATCTAACAGGTCGGTAACAATATTCGAATTTGATCTGCTTGAAGTAAGATAGGAAAAATAAATAATATTTGAGAAATTGTCTCATTTTTTTTTAATAATAATATATGGTAATGACATCAAAATTGGCTCGTCTATTACTGTTCCCAGTACCGAACAAAGTTAATACATGTTAATAGCATTTCTTACATAAATCAGATTTCGTGCTACGGACCATTTAGCGGCTGTTATACTAAGGAGGTTAGACTTGATACACAGAACTTCGTAATAAAGTTACCCTATTAACCTTGTTAACTTCTTAGTATCCGTCAAAATGCTTGGCAACACCAGAATGTCACTTGGCATTCGACCGAATATACTATGGTACTATTTTCACGTTCACAAGAGCCAAATGAGGCAATAATTTCAGGGAACAAGGTTCATTTTACTCTTAACTTTAAACTACAACCTTCAAACGAATGTCAAAGAAAGCATAATATATAGATGGAGTCAAGTGTCTTTCAAGACTTAGCTTCTATGTCTATCTTTACTTTAAATCTTTCAGAGTTTCAAGGGCAAGCTATATCGTATCTTAGGGAGATTGTAAGAACCATTGTTTAAGATCGGGGTCACATGAACCTATTCATTTGCAACAGTTCATGTAACTGAAGTCATGATTGTCATGACACAGCGGGGATCAGAATTTACTCAGCTAATTACCTAATTAAATTTATCGTAGAGTTCCTTCTATTACTTAATACTTCAGTCGTGACTTGATTTTCTATTGCCATTTATTAAAATGAAAATATCATTTTGTTAGCCTTTTAATATGGCTTTAAATTACCTTATTGACTGATATAATTATTTATACAATATTTGAATATGACCGCCCTTGTAAGTAATTACATAGTAGATTTATATATCGCAGTAAAAAAATAAATACACTATCCATCCAATTTTATATTATCATTTGCCATACATAGATTAAGGAGGTATACATTCACACCTACGTAATATATTATCACCTTGATACGAGTACGTAATCTAAAGGGTATTATCCAGCTGGATTACGCGTTCATATTGTTTCATACACTACACTGTAAGTATACCTACACAATCTACACATGTATTAACTTTTTTACCGAACCACAATAATATTGTGCTACCGTAGAAAGGGGTGTGACTCTGGTGTTTCAATTTTTTTTTTCGGGAATCAAACATTTTTTCTTCATTTTTAGTTAGGATAACAAGTTGATTCTCACTTATAGTGAAGTTATACTTTCTGATGATATAAAATTTAAGATTCATCATCGGAGTCTGTATCAGTCATATAAAATTAAAAACTTAAATTGAAGTAAACTGTTTACTTATTTGAAAAAATGATATTAATAGAAATTCATAATGTACAATGTTGATCTAGGCTTCGAGAGCCATTGCGCAGTCAAGTTATAAAAATAAAACTTAAATGTATTGATAAAGTATAAACTTTCTGCTCTGAATAATATCGACAAAACATTAAAAACAAGAGAAATAAATCGAAGCACCGAAACAAAGAGAGATAAAACTCCATAAGAACCATTTTGTAATATGTCAGACCGTTCTCTGGCAAAATCTATATTCTGAATAGTATCGAGTAGTCTTTCACTACTGTTATGGTACAATTTGATGATAATAATCTGTTACACATTTTATTGCATTTATTAAAAATGGAAATCTTACAGCGAATTTTTATCTCACAAAATTTTGTTTCACTCTCATAGAACCTGTAACTCGTTCCAAGTTTGACGGTTTTGCGCAAAAGCACAAAATTTGAACTTGTTTAAAACTTCCTGATTTAGAAGAAACAGTAACTTCATACACATAAGTGGTTTCATAATTAGGCAAAATTCGTGCTAATAATATCAGCCAAAATTCAAGTATTCGTTCTAACCAATTTTACTTTTAAATATCTACTGATAAGATAATTTATTCTGTCACTTTTAATGACGTTCAAAAATTAAACAATTTGCTTTATAGTTTAGAATTGAATATATTCGCATATCGTATGGCATCTATATATCACAGAAAATCGAAAAAAGTCATACCATTCAACAAAATGAAAAAACCGATTAACTATTTTAAAACTATACAAATGAGACACCCCTTGACTTGTAAATACGCACAAATGTACTTATTATAAAGGCAAATAATTTGAACAATGGGCAGACACAAAGAAAGTGAAAGCTTATTTGGGCCGGGCACTTGGCCATAATCCGCAGGGAGGGTCCCACACTCAAGGAGCGCATTATCACGGAATTATGCTGATGCGTGGCTCAGGACACGCAGTGTCGACGTTACGTTTGTGGCAGATTTACTTTATCGTCTATAAAGAAGCTTACAGCTGCGTGTTGCCCAACTTCGATAATTACATCGTACTTGAAATTATTTATTTACTTTATTTATTATACCTATACCTTTGTATCGTATTTTATATAACGAATGCGACAGGGTGGTTCATACTCGTATTTAAGTAACTAACGAACTTGCATACCACATCCCATACATGACATTACCATCTAACTTCAATGTCTATCTAACGTGCATTACATTTTTTCGGTCTGAAATAACATAATTTTGTAGCTTTACGGTATAAATACGAATAGAAGCACAGCGATCGCAATAATACTAGACTCTTCTTAACCTTTAATTATCATCTTTGAATCATTTTTACACGTATTTGAACTAAACAACACAACATATATATTCGCATAACATATTGCCTACCAATCCAAATGATTTTGTACTACCTATAGCTCAATAAACTAATGTTAAACAAGGAGTCTAATCTAAGCAATCTACGGCGTCATAATTATACGTTTATTTCAATCTAAAATGGTAGGAAATCTAAATCAGCCTTGCTATAGATAAATACTTATGTAAGACAGTGTTCGAGTGTTCGGGATTGTTCGTCCATGTCATTACTGGCGCCTTCCCCGCGACCCATCCAGCGGAAAGCTGGGCCGAAGTACCTCTATAAAAAGTAATGGAGGCAAGAGCAATAAATTGTCGGCTGAAATTTTAAATTTTGCTCATTTTATACGCTACTTTAGGTACCTTCTTTACTTTATACGTAATTTTAAGGAGGATTACTAGACATTAAAGGAAATAAAATTATCTAATATATTTTTAACTTACCAAATGGTAAATTAAAACGTAACTATTGACCACATTTCACATTTTTATGATTCAAGGAAAGTATTGTTGTCGGTGTAAGAAAAGAGTTTTAAAATATACTTATACATATTAATCTCATGAGGTATTAGTACCTACGAGCACTTTTCTCAAGACAGTAAAGATAAGTAGACCTAAATAGACGCATGCAGGTATGCTGGTATGCTATGTTGTAGAAGCAAGTTGGGGATTGTTGCCCTTTTTACTGACTCTAAGGCCTCTTTAGTTGTTATCTTATTCCTGTAGGTAAGCATAAGTAGAAGACTTCGTCATTAGCATCATCAATGTATATTCCGATCTTTTATTTCATTTTTAACTTGTACCTAAATGTATTCGTTTGTCTACTATTATTTTTGTTCCAACTTTGCGCAAACTCTTTTGTTCATTGCTGCCGTTAAGTTGTTGCTTTTAACATCAAACTGCGATCTCGTTAGCTTCTTATACAACTAATTAAAAATCAACGCAGTTTACTGTTCGCAGAGCTCGATTCCTGTTCGCATGGTAGACCTTGTTAAAAGCTACTTCAGCGAAAATGTTCACAGTCAATAAAGTTTATTCCGTATTCTTTTGTTCTTGTTAATTTATACCTAAAAATGTTCGTTTACCTTCCATTATTTTTGCAGAGGCGATCAAACTGTTTCTACTGCATATTTGTCTAGCACCTACGATGTGTGCGCTTCAGCTCACTGCAATGCACACAATGAACGGTAAACAAGAGCCTCTCGATAACTCACGATAAAACACTACTTCAAGCTTAATAGACTGGAGTTTATACGATAACATTGTCGAACGAATATTCAATTATATTTTTTCAAAACAATTTAGGACTAACAAATGAAAGCGAGTAATGTGTTTGTTTTAATCACAGTAATAAAAGCAGTATCAAATCACGAACATACCTCTGATTGACCAAATAAATTTTCCTGCAAGTACGTATGCACCTACGTTCTTTTTAAAACTATGCAATCATAGAATTTTTACTTCACTAGGTCTAACGAGTTCTTCTAAATTCTTGTATGTATTAAGTGTTTCAAAACTAGGTATGAATAGAAAGAAAATAAGTCATATTTTAATTTTACTTCTTACAACTAAATACACCGTCTTATACAAAAACGAATTATTCGTTTTACAAGTATTACAATTTTTCCAAGTTCCATCAAAACTTAAAAACACTTATCAGTAACTTCTAATATCTACATTAACAAGGTTTGTTATAGTTTGTAACAACCTTATTCACACACTATTTTTAACGTTACGTGTAAACTAAAGGCATGATTACATTCTATTACTACTGCAAGGTTGACATAAGCATCTGCTTAATACAATCGATAATCGACCAATCCACTTTAAGCAAACATGCTGGTAGCGCAGTGCTCTCGATACAATTACGTAACGTCCCGGGAAAACGTTAGTGCTTCAATGTGAAACTCGAAGCGGAAATAAAATTCTCAATTTTTATTTTTGTTATAAAGACATCTATCTCTAGATCTCATTTATTAGATTCACTTTGACTGAATATAAAAAGAAAAAAGCCCATAAGCACGAGGATTTATGTGGACCACAGTACCCTATTACTATCGAATTTATCGTTGATGAGAAAGAAGCGCAATAAAGAATCCGCAACTGTTATCAAATAAAAAATTACGAAAATGTAACGCACAGAAATTATCCTGTACTTATGTAATTTGTATCTACTCGCATCTATTTTACCAGTTCATAACACCTAAAGTACTCTTAACTCTTATTGATATATTGTTTTTTTTTTAATAGCTAGTGACATATTTACTTAGAATAAATAGTGCCAAATTAAAAACAATTATTAACCATATAAGATAATGTCTCTATGGCCTCAAACCATGGCCAATTCGTCGAGAAAACAGTCTTGAAAGTTCTCACGTGGGATTGTTTGCTTGGGCGGGGACACACATTGTTACACTTGCGGCCTTAATGTCACCTAACCGCGAGCACTGCAGTAGGTCAACTACGAGACTCCGTCAACAGACTGGGAATTGTTTCAATATACTCCGAACACATCACAAACAATTGTTTATTGCAGCTTTATATTTGTGTAGAAAGACTTTCTATTTTTTTATGTTACATTGGAACAGAAAAACGTTTACTGTTTATTATGACTCTTATTTTCTTTTAACGTATTTTAATAGTAAGGATTATAGTATTACAAACAGGTACATAATAATTTATATACCTATATAGCTCGTCTATTCGCATCTCTTAATAAGCCTGATTCACGTTTTTCAATGGTCTAAGGTCTCTATTAAAGACATATAGTTAAGTCACTAGCAGATAGCTAAATAAAACTTTTTTTTTAAAATGACACTATCAGTAAGTATTTGTATAAAAAATACATAAAGATATTTTTTTTCAGCTTTTCTGTAAAAGAAATGCATTTCGATAATGGTCCTAGCAATAGAGTTTGTATACCTAAAGACATTTTCAGTTACTGAATGGGTTTCACTATCTGAAACTCACGCGTCGTTGCCTCCGTGTGCCTCCGTCGCGCTTGTTTAAGCTCGTGCCATCCTCAAGCGATACTCGAGAATACGACCGTACCTACGCTATCTGTACTGTATAAATTATTTATAAATGTATAGATTATATAGTCAACAAAACAAGAAAAATAAAAGAAACTCAAAACCGTATTCATGACGATAAATACTACTTACGACAAAGTACTCGTATATTTAAAAGACGTAATATAAATATGTGTATATACTAGTAGTATACCTACTCGATACACTACGTCTATATACTCGTCTCTGCAAATTATTATGTAGACACTGCACAATACTGGTTTTCGATATGTTTGTTTTAGTAATGCGTGTGTTAATTATATGTTTTTGTAAGTGTTTTAGTAATAACTAAAACACAAACTTACTTACTTACGAGTACTTACTTACTTTTCTAATAACATCATACAAGCACATTGAAGTCAATTAGGAATCGTTTTTATTTAGTTGTGAGGCCCAAGTTTTTTGTTGCTTTTTTCGGTAAAGAAATAACGAATTTTAGTAAACTGCACACTTTTATATATTGCTCGCCATTCACACGAACGGTGAAGGTAGCCGTGAAAAATTGAATAAGGGCTCTTGTGTTAAGCGCCCCCCTAATTGGGTTGTAGTCTTAGAAAGGTTTGCACGTAGGAAAAAAAATTTACATTCGTCAAGTAAATATGCAGTATCTTCTATTCCAGCATCATTGAAAACAACCTTTGGTGATAAAACAATAGCAGGAGAGGCATATATTTTTGTGTCCGGCTGCAAGCTTAAATTATATTGTAGATTATTAGAATACTCAACGGCTAATGAGAGAAAGTGCACCTAGTTAAAAATACAAACCTTATTAAATTATAATCTATACTATAATAATATAGAGCTGAAAAGTTTGATTGTTTGTTTTAACGCGCTAATCTCAGGAACTACCGGACCGATTTGAAAAATTATTTGTGTATAATGATAGCTACATTCATGAGGAAGGTTCTGGGCTATCAAGCATTACACTACTATTCTTAACACGGGTGAAACCACGCGGCACGGCTGGTATAAAACACAAGCAAAATGTACACAACCAATTTGCGAGGCGATTATATCAAGCAAAAAAACAAATGGAATTACTTTTTTAATATTAAGTTACTGCGAAGCTCGACTTGATATTCGATAAATAAACAAGTTGCAGTTTAAGTGGTCTACTGCAGGTTCAAAGTGTTGTAAGAAGAGCCGTTATTCAATCATGTTTTCACAACTTCCTTTTTACGAGTTCCTCTTTCAAATATTGCCACTTACCTTGATAGCAGCTACAATAGCAAATAAAACTTTTATGCAGTTATTCGATGCACATTAATCATTCATTTATATTATTATTTTAATTTCGCACCAAAAAATCAGTCAATTGATTTGCTATGTATGATTACGTTTATAATAATGTTATAATACCTACCCTAAACGACTATCTAAAAACATAAACCAATAAAGATTATCTGACAATTTAAATTAATAAATTATTCATTAAAATAAATCGCTCCGCTCTCACTGCCTGAAAGTCTGGATACACTCTTATAAAGCAATAATCGTATATCTTCAGCTAGAAGTTAATCTATTTTGTTACTTTATTTTAGTGCACCTTGCAGCGATTTGTGTCGATTTCGTATTGCTATTGCTGTGTCGTTTCAGTGCAATTTTTCTTAATGTAGGTACGGATGTATACGTACGATTTCATGAATACTATTGTTTAATAGCGGAAATGTTCATAAATAAATGGATAAAACCGTAAAATTGGGTTCCCTTTACGGACTTTGCGTGTTGGGTGGGATGAAAAGTTCAATTGCGGTGTACGTAACCTACGCCTCGGAGGTGTTTTGACGGAAGTCGGAATTTACGCCCCGGCCGCATTTACGGCTCGGAACATTGAATATTGCAGACGATGCCACTACGAGCCTCCTAGTTTGAATCTTTATGGGTTTGTTCACGGAAAAATATTGTCCATCACATAAAAGGAAACGCCGCGTAATGTGATTGTCTGCAAACCGAACATACTTAGTTAAATGGGAATAAAATATAATTTTTATTTAAAAAAAATGTTTGAATTCAGACGCCGGACTATATTGAGATATTTATGTATATATTATGGTTAGATAAAGAAAATACAAGCAAAAAATTTTTTTTTTATGTGAAAATCCCGAAGCTTTGAGAAGTATTAAAAATGTAAATGTGATTATTAAAATTATTGTGATTTATTTCTGTGTTGATATTAAATTTGAGAGTTCAAGAATCATGAACATGATTTTAGTCGTAAGGACAAAGATAAAATAGATAAATATCTATTCTAGTATTAGAGTTAAACATTAGGTATTTAAAAATAAACAATTTCATAGGAAGGAAAACATAATGTATGAATTGGTACATTCCATTGGATGAATGAGATTAAGGCGTCAGATTTATTATTAAGGTTACATAACGGAGATCCAATTTTGTAATTCAATAGATGTGTTCAGCAATGAATTATATTTAGTATTGTATCCGCAGACAAATAGGCGAAATAATGGCGGCGATTGGACAGTTCCATTAGCCGAGGTGCGGGAGCGGCGAAGGCTAACATCGACACCTGTAATTTATTAGATTTGTTTCAGTCCGGAATAATCTCGTTATTGGCGACCACATTCGAGCGTTAAATTTCGCCCGACCGGTTAATTCGGATTTAGGCAATGGGAATCAGAGCTAAGCCTTTTGTGTATATTTTTTTTATATAGAACTAATGTTTTTTTGCTTATGCAGGCCACCTGATAATAAATGGGCACTGCAATCCGTAGCCACTCAAACAGGAGAGAACTTTCATTGAATGTCATACGTGAAGATATTGCTAATCATGAGAACTGAGATGGTCGCCTCCAATAAACATACTCGTATTTTAAGCGTCCACCTTTCCCAACCTTAACACAAGAGCATACAAGTATTTATAGTGTAAAAACATTGTAATGTACAAAACTTAATGAATTATTTATAAGTATAATATATATTGTCTAAGTCAAGCAACGTCGTTTTTCTCCTAGAACTGCTTACATCTCACTCGTAGCCACGCTCTGAGTCAGCGAACGACGATGCTAAGGTTGTCATTTTCAATAACACTCGAGCGCAATTCATTTCCCCGAGAATTTAGCTTTCTTTGTGATTGATTGCCTTTGTCATGATGAAAATTAAAAAAAATTATGACGTCTTTCCTGTTTCCTTTCAATCCTGGACGAAAGTGACAAAGAGTTTTAATCTCCAAACAGAATATTTAAAAGGATATTTTACTTGTTTATAGTATTTACAAATTGAAGAAGGCATTGGCTGCAATTAAAATGTCTCCAACGAAATGTTTGGACATATACTACTTTGCCCACTCGTACCTAATGTAACTTCAATATAAAGAAAACTTTTTAACTAATTTTTTATTTAAAGCGCGAGATTCGATGTATATATCTCTAAGTATATGTTTGTCGAAAAGTTCCTAGATATTTATGACTACCTCGCTAACTTCGCGAGTAGGTACTTACAAAGTAGATCGAGTTTATCCTCAGAGGTAAAATCTAGAGAATAAGTTTACGACTTGAACTTAACACAAGTTGATACAAACACTTCTAAATGGGGCTTTCGCCGAATAAGCTTTAGGTAATTTCATTTTAATTGACGTCAAACTATTATGAGATTTGAAGCAATTAAGAACGCAAGGTTTACGACTTTATATAATTAAATTGTCATTACGTGTCGTGCTTTTTCCATAAATTCAATCATAAAGTTTTACTCGTTGCTTGCTTTATTCTAATACATATAATATGTTAATTATATCTGAATATAGCAATTACTATAATTTATTACCATGGATATTATAGAATTTGAAACTTTGTTCAAGTATAAAAGAACGAAAATATCCTAATTCTAAGAAGTCCTAATTTATTATCTTATTTCAGCAGGTTAGTATTTGTAGGTTTTGTTTAAGCCATTTAAACAAGTTTTACATATCATTATATGTTCTAGGTACCTTAAAATCACTAACCCAATTCGTAACAAAACAAAGAAATAAAGAAACTATAATGAGGTCACAAAAAGTGCACTGCACTCTCGTTTATCAGTTCTACCCTTTACTCGAAAGTTGGCTGAATATCTTTAAAGGAAGATGTTCGATTTATATTATATAACCTTAATATAAATTAAAATAATTTATTAGAAGGAGGCGTTCCCCTGAGACAAGGGTTACCTATTGTTGGAATCTTTTGTTTGTAAGCATGCTGGATCCAGTAATAACGTTCAGGCATTAAAATTCGGGTCACGTTGTTGACACAAATTTATAAGGGCTCTACAAAATGGCAGCCGTGATTTTATGGTAATAACAAAGGCTTAATGGTATTAAAATACTAATTAGATGCGTTTTAGAATTTGGAACGTGTGTATCAGAACTCCAGGTTTCTAATAAGTACAAGTTAAGACAAATGTAATTAATCACGCACTCAATTTTCATATTCTTATTCGTCTTAAACTTAGTGAAATAAAACCGTTGCGACGGACCGAATATTTAATTTACACGGGCACGGATCTTGCCGTATCTGTCTATCATTGCCAACGTATAGGAAGCTGAGTTTCACGGACTGTGCCTACGTGAGACGGTTAGATAAAAGAAGGTAGATTTTATATAACTATAAATAGTGCTTAAAAATTTATTACAAATATTACGTAAATAAGAACAAAGTAAACTTTATACATACAGTTTATTAACTTGTTATGAAAATGCCACCGCTGCGCTGGCGTCAGCGGTGGCGGGTCGGCGTTCTTGTAATCTTGTAGTGCAAGTAGAATTTATAATAGTAGAGTCAAAACCACAGTAGAAAAGCGTAGGTAACATTTAAAGATAAATAATCATTTGTCATCACTGCAATCACGTAAAGCCTGAGAAGGAGAAATGAGGAAAAAATCTGTTCAAAGATCGGTCCACTACAATTATGCATAACATTCTTAACATTACTTTTGTGCATTACCTATTATGTAGGATATATTATTAGAAAACAGACGTAAGTAGGTAAATGCGCAATTCTTCGTAGACATCGTGAACTTAATTATGAACATCTAGATTTCATTACAACATCAACAGTAAGTATGTAGTAACGGTTACCGATATCAGTGCTAAGGAATCCTTAAAAGTTAAATGTACTCCTACTTCGCAGATTACGTCAGTAACGCCACGTAATAATTTCATATCAGGTAGGTACTTCGTTGTTATAATGAAGTGAAATAATAGTAGTTTTGAATATAAGCCTAGTTTGTAATATAAGAAATATGATCCATTGTTTCAGTTGGTAGGTATGAATGCTAATGCCTATTAAGTTCGCCCTGTGCACCACTGTAATTTGTACTGTGCATGAAGATGGGGCGCCACATACGACAATTTGCCACTGTCTGTTCCACCTCACACGCAATTTTAGCCATTTAGCAACTCAATAGCTAGAATGTGATTTTTTGATAGCTTTGTACTCTGTCGAATCCCTCATGAGATAAAAAAAAATACGCGGCAATATGCGACACTCCAATTCCGAAGCAATATGGCTTCGACATTAACACGAAAACGAAAAATCCTCGCGTACAGTTGCAAAAATAGATATGACAAAATCCAAAGCTTCAAAGGGTAGGTAGTGCTCAAAGCTTAAAAATTCGACACGATTGACATTCCAAACTAAATGAATATGCAGCATTTTTCATGAATTTCTACAGTTCAAAAGTAAAGTAAGTAAAGAGGGTTAGTTCTTAGTAAGTGGAATTTGTTATTTATTACAATATTTATTACAATTACAGGTACTTACTCGTATTAGTACGAGCATGTATGTACATAGAGAAAATGTTAAACGAATAAAGTCTTACTTTGAACTTAAAATAAAAAAATATATATTATTTCAAAAGTTTTATCTGATACTCTAATCAATAATAATTTATATTATTTATTAGGTATATAATACATATATGTTTTTTAACATTTGATTCTGACAACCAATAAAAAAAATTACGAGAAGAAGACTAAAAACAAATGGTATGTGTTCAGCTTTTACAATATAAGTATCTAAATACCCATTAAAAATAACAACCTCAACTTTATCTAATTTCCCAACGGGACACAAAGCTCTATCGGCACATCGCAATTATTCCATCAAATTCAAATTTCCTTTCATAGCCTGTATAACTTTTGTACGAGACTCGTATTTATCTGTTTGATAACAACAATAAAACTAATTTTACTCTTTTAGTAGAAATTGTACTTTTCCCTTTGTTATGTACGGTGTGCACCACTCGTGTGCTAAAGAGTACGCCAATAGAACATCGTGTACATAATAATAAAATAAATAATAATTAGTATAATTGTGTTTCCATAACAAAAAATACGTAGATGGTCGGTACCTATATATTTTTATTTATACGAGTATAAATAAATTATGTAAAAATAGACCTAAACAAAGCCTTTTGTATCATTAATTCAGTTTTAATTAGGTAAGAGCATTAGGCAGTCGTGACTTAGTAGATTTATAGTCTCTAATAGTTCTTAAGTTCTGAATTAGTGAGCTATCGAGAGCGCGGCACGCGTTTTCTTGCACGCGATCTTCGTACATTCGTTACATTACAGTTCGTAATGTAACGAACGTTTGGTTGAATTTTATTCTTTTCAATTTTGTCAATAAAATTAGTCCCATACTATAATTTAGTCACTGCAGGGAAGAGACCAGTTTCTTTTCAAATATAAGTAAGAGCTTAGGCCATAATCCAATGCTGGTTAAATCCGGGTTGATGCACTTTACATGATTTTACTATTTTTATTTTTATTACAGTCCAATCTCCTTGTGAATCCAGCAGTTTTCTACTATATTCTTCAAGTCATATGTTACCACTGGCAACACTCAATTTTCGATTTCAGGCATTGTCTTATATTTCACAGGAACGAGAAGACACTTACCCGACCTGAGCAAGCTATGAAGCAACGCCTCATGTACAGTAGTGCTGAGACTTACCTGCGGCACGCGCCTCCTTGCATGCGAGAACCATGCTGTGGCGCACGTCAGGGTTGTCGTCGGCGATGGTCTCCCCCACGGCCACGAAGCGCTCCACGGCGCAGCACACAGCGGCACCCACACGCTGCACCGCTGCTCCTCCTGCCGCCGCCTCGCCCCGGGTCGCCACCAGGCTGCTAATCTGTTAAAAGAATAAAAGTCTGACTTTCCCAAATTAACACAAGCACCTACCTAGTCACTGCTCGTGATTTATTCTGCTTGGACGGGATAAAAACGTATCCTGTCCTGCGTATATAGGGGATAATATTATTATGTTAATCCTGGTTTAATAATAGGTAATAATAGGTAAATATTATTTGAAAATCGTGTGTTTTTGGAGCAGCGTGGTGGAGCATGCTCTAAGCCTTCCCCGGTTGTGGCGAGAGACCCGTGCCCAGCAGTGGGACATAAAAAGGGATGAAGGCAACGATTACTGTGTCGAACTTTAAGTAGTCACTGCAACCTATGGCCACCCATGCACACCTAGTTTCGTAATTTACAGGAACATCGTGTACTATATAACCATAAAAATATTTTACATTCGTATTTTATAACTTTGAAACATTTCATTAGCTTTGCTCGCTATACTATTGCGACTGGCATTTTCCATTTCAGCTTTACGGTTCAATGTTCCCATTATTAGTCCCAGACCACCCCCAGGGGGATATCGCAAAGATTTATCAAATGGAAAGATTGATATGATGCTACAAACAATTTAATACATCAGATATATGATATTTCGTAACAACTTCTGAGGGCTGAAATTTGTCACTGAAAATATTTATCTCTTACAATTTTATTTACTTTACAATTTTATACCCTTAAAACGTTTATGCATCAGTGAATCAAACTAACTCAAACAGAGTTCTCACACTTATCACCCGTTATTCTCGCTTGGATTCTCAGTATCTTTATTATCTACATAACCATTTAAACTTCTATTTAATAAAATTAAATGTTCTTGTTACTCTCTGCGTAGTTTTATCTTAACTACAGCCTTTTGGATTCTACGACAGAACTCTTGGAGCATACAATATGCTTACTTGGGCTTATTTATATAAAGTCTGTGCGCTTAAGTAATAAGATAGGCTTATAATATAAAGACTAAGGTCGGTGTTCGCTAAGACAAAAATAAACATTAATATCGTACCTTGAACAAAAAGTGTTTGTTTTAGTGTTACCAAATCTGCTTTGTTCACAAACTTTTCTTTGGTTACAGAACCAGGGCCAAACAAGAGGTTCAAAACAATTGAAATGTTTACTTTAGGTATACCTAATGATGGATAAAAAAACCGCTAACACTCTGATTTACATAATGTAGGTAAGTACAGATAAGTAAGGGTTTGCTAGTCTTTCATAAATCAGAGAATTTCATTGGGTTCCGCTTGACACATAGGCACCTACTTTAAGGGTCTGCACGGTATTTAAAATAACTTTATATAAATGTCGTTTCATTTATTTCTCTTTAGCCCAAAGGTATTATGATTTTAGCATTAAGTCCGCCTTTTGTACCATTAATTGTGTCTGGTATAATAAAGAATAAATACTCAAGTGTTTCAAGTAAGTCTTACATAATTAAAATAGATAATACGGGATTTATTTTAGCCTTTAATTCACCTTGATCTCATTAAATGTGGTTTTTGTTACTGCAAAATTTCATGTGTTTAAAACCCGGCTTAGTTTCATATAATTCGATAGTTAGCTATACGACCGTCGCTTGCATTATTGATGCAGAAAGATAAAAATAGTTGCACAACTGCGGTTGTCTATTGATTTCCATTGTTAGACACGTAATATCAATTATTGTCAATGTAGGTCGTAGCAAGAATTCGCCCTTTATTAAGTTTTTAAACCGGAATGACTGTGTTTTATTTACGACAAAAATTAAAAGCTAAGATAAAGGGGAAAAGCATTAAGTTATTTTACAAGATAGTCACGGAGAAACCGACTTCAGTAAAATGGAATTACTAGATTATGTTTAGAATATAATATACGAGTAGGGATAAGTAAGTAAAATAATAGTAGTAAAATATTAAGTAAATAATTTACTTGTAATTATTTTTAAATCAATATCTCTTAAACATAATTCAAGTACCTGCACATGTAAACATATTATTATCATACTTTCTAATTTCTAAAAACTGCAAAAATTGTTTAAATATTTTGATTTGTTTAAAATAAAGATTGTTTATGTACGTCTCCATCAATCCGTATTGGAGCAGTGTGTTGCAGAGTGTTCATGGCCTTGCCCGATTTTAGGAAGACCCGTGCCCAACAGTAGGCCAGGAAAAGAGTTGCAATAATTTTATGTAAAATTTTCTATATGGACTAATGGATTTTAATTCCTAGGGATAAATTGATATATATGTATTATTTTATTATCATAATATATATTATTCTGAAAGCTTAAGACGTTTTCCACGACTCCTACGACCTAGAGGTTGGAAGCAAGACCTTACGGCGTAATCTTATTCAAGGTTATATATGCACGCAAGTTTCTTTATTATGACTACTTGTTGCGTTTAATTCTTTTAAACCATATAACACCCAATGCACTTGTATCGGTAACCGTTAAAGAACAAAAAAAATTAAGTACGAAATGCACGAGCTGCCCCAAGCACATACCTGAGGCTCCCGGCGCGCGTACTCGTCGTCATCGGAGAGCGCGTCCATGGCTGCGGTGAGCGCGAGGCGCGCGCGGAGGGTGGGCGCGCGCTGGCGCGGGGGCGCACACGTGCTCCGTGGCGACCGTGGCGCTGCGTGTCGCTGCGGCACCGCGCCGCTTTGCCCGCGTCCGCCGCGGTACTGACGGGCCCGGGGCATCGATCCGCCGCCTCCGCCGCCCGCGCGCCCGCCCTCCGACGGTGCACGTGGCCGCCCGCCCATCGGCGTCGTTGAAACCCGCAACTTT
>DWQK01001091.1:0-16903 GCA_018231225.1 Noctuana stator
TTTTGACCCGCGTTAAGAATTGTAACGTAATGCTTGATAGCCTATAACCTGCCTCATGAATGTAGCTATAGTACACAAAAAGAATTTTTCACTTCGACTTGTAGTTCCAAAGATGAGCGCGTTCAAACAAACCAACTCTTTAGCTTTATAATATTAGTATGGAGTATAGATTATCACGAGCTCTTCGATGATGATCAGTTCTTTCTTAATACAGCTGAGATATTAAGAACAGTATTGTGTTATAGCCGGCTTAGTCTTCAAAAATAGCAGCACTTCTATAACGGACGTTAAGCTTAATCATATACCTACTTGAGACAGAGGTAAACCATTGTCACTCGCAAAAAATACAAGTGCTTCCTTCATCGTTAACTTCTTCACAAAACCGTCAAGTAATAACATACGGGATTCCGTTACACATAAATGTAGGTCTTTGTTTAAAGGCCTCGACGATCAATCTACCCAATACCTTAACAATACCTGAACAATATATTCGTGACAAAGGAAAATGGATCGAAGTATCGCGGCACACTGTTCGCGCCCGCATGAGTAGATTTTTTTACATCGCAACGGGTGTGCTGTTTACCTGGTTGAGGGATATTTGTATAGTAAATCTAATAATTATTATCGGTAACACATTACCGATAATAATAATATTTCCATGGTGTTATCGATTAAGTTAGGACTTGTAAATACATAAAGAACAATAAGATGTCACGAAAAGACTACTCCTCCGACAATCAGATAAGAAACAGAAATTAAAATAGGTTATACATTTTTATCCTACTTTGCAAACAAAATAAACCAAGATTTCGTAATTGTCAGACCAGCTGGAAACCACTGTGTCATTCACCTTATCCAAATATTAGAGCATAGAAAACTTGTCTATGTTTAGAATGCCTGACACTCCAAGCTAAAACTATTCAATGGTGCATTAGGTGGCGAAAGTGAGTTCAAATCTCAAATCTTTTGTGATTGACCCCGAGTTTGAATAACTTTTTCAATTTAATACGACAAGCAACTATTTCTAATATTTCTAATAGAGAAGTTTAAAGACGCAAGTTATTGCTATTCACTGGAACCCTCCAGCAACTGACAAATTAGTTAATAATAGGTAGGTGGTAGGTAGCTAATACAAATTTCAATCCGGTTCTGCTCGCGCTCTGGCTCATTGTGAAGGGAAAAATGGCCGGCAGGCAAGCGACCTGGCTTGAAGTGCAAATTGAGTAATTTCGCGGATCTCTTCACGGGGCGGGACGAAAACGAGTAAAGGTAAGCATTCATCATTCACGACTACGACATAAGTTTATGCTATGACAGAACAGAAGTTGATTGAAAATAGCTAAATTAATAAGTGTAATAATTACCGATTTCATTTAAATTGTTTTTGTTCTTTCTCATAAAGCAACCAACAAAACCAAGTTACATCAAGAATCTGGACCTCATATCACATCATACGGTTCTTCACAACCGTTGGCCTTGGGGACCAATTTAATAACAGGGGTCAGCTGCAATAGATCAAATTGGTCGCAGGGAATGTTAGGTATAACCCCATACCTATCTATCTAAATAATATAGCAACCAACAAAGACCATTTAACTAGCAGGATTGATAACCAACGATATATCGCAGTCGTCGCATCTAACAAGGCCTTTCATAGCGCGGGGTGTTCTCAAGACGAACAAACATAAATTTGATTAGGCCAGGTTCCGTCTGCGCGCAATCAACAAAGCGAGATATATTTTGTTTGCACGTGGATCGGCTGATTGAAACCCAAGTGCTGGAAACACTGTGTTTGATACTCTCGCATCGCATGTTATTGTGGATGGATGTTCGGTAGAGTGGAAATCGCTACGTTCTTTGAACAGGTGTAGAGTAATTTACGGAGCGTATTGTGTTTCGAATTGGATTTCAATTTATGCGGTGTCTTATTTGTGTTTTGTTATGTTAGGGGAACGCTTATTTGATGCGTTTGATCTATGTAGATGAATTTAGAGGAATTTTCGTTACCAGTAACTCTCCTGCTTTCTAGATAACGTTTACTGGAATATTTTGCTTAACGTAAATCCACTATCGTAGCAGAATCAGTTTTCTAACATGAAGTTCGCGTGCAATTTCGTTATGATGACTCTACACTTCTAGTTGGCGATTTCAATAGGCTTTGTGGAGAGATTTTATTTAAAATACTAATTAAACACTAAATTAAAAGTGTTCCTCCTTACCTGCCCGAGTAGGTAGGTATTATCATCCCGAGCAAGATTCTCGTAAAAATCACAAAGTGATTGAATAACACACACGCAAAACAAACAGAGCAGTATAATGTAGTCGAAACGATGTTAATAAAGGAGCATCGAGCGCAGGTAGCGCGATTATATTACGCGTCGGCAAATATTTGAGCTACCCTCCGATCGTACCGCGGAGGAAATTTTAAATTATACGAGAATATAATAGCAATATATTTGTTTTTAAATGAGATATTGTTACTGAATATATTTTTATATCGTTTTGCCTAGTAGATAAATTAGCAGTTCGATATTGAATTGTAACTTACGGTACTTGATGTCTCATTCAATTTCAAGTATTCTTACTGAGAAAAAACGTAGAAGTTTTTCGTATAATTTTTTTCTTTAAATAGGTTTCTCATCCAAGTATAGCTTGGCCGGCTAAAGCAATTCTTTATCTATCTATATTTAAACTATAAACTGTGGCATTATAAATATTGCATAGTAAATATGCGTATGAGTATAAGTAGGTATGTGTTAAATATTGTGAGGGCAACCTTACCAAAACCTTTGCTTGTGCACACTTCTACATAGCGGCGCGGCACTGTAAAAGCCAACAAACAAACATCTAATCACATTTTTGCAAACTTTCTCGATTGCAGTAGTTCCGAGGGTGTCACGAGCGGAACGGAAAGGAAAAATTTAATGTAATTTTGTTTTCTATTCCATCGGTTTTGTATGGCTTTATTATACTTTTATTGTTTGAGGCTTGGTTTGTTTTCAAAAACAAAACAATTTGTAATTCATAGTACGGGTATACATATACTCGTGTTACAATACATACAATTCACAATACAGTCAACGGTCACGACACACGACGCGAGAGTGTAGTCAAACAATAAAGCCGGTGGGCGATTGCGGTAAGTGTAAAGTTGTGTCTAATGCGCTGCTGTAATGAAAAACTGTTGTGACAAAGAAATATATCTAGTATAGAATATACCTACAGGTAGGTAGGTACTTGACTGGATGATTTAGAGCCAATTTTTTGAGATTAGAGAAACATCTCTAGAGATCTAAGAGATGTTTAACTCCAATTTTAATTCACATGAAGTAAAATGGACATACTTCAGATAAATTGAATTTTTTTTTCTGCTACAACAATCTAACTAGATTTTTAAATTGTGATGCCTCAATTAAAATTTCTGGAATAAACATTTGTTTTCAACACCAATTATTTGACGTACCTACTTAACTACATACGTAATACTTACCTACTTCTTGTCTCCTTTTAATGTGATTTATCGTTATACCTTGCTGTTTCACTACAGATTTGGAATACCTATGCATAATAATACCTAGGTAGGTATATCTACCTCCCGGCCAAGCCCGAAGCTTACCGGTAGAATTAAAAAGTTAGAGTCGCGAGCCGTGCCGCGGCGGGGATTAAAACGGACCTACAAAGTACCCAACAAGTCCTTGATTGCTTTCAAAATGTCACATAAATTCGCGCAAAATTCGTCTTCTATTGTAAAGCAAAATATGTTGGTAACTAAAGAGCTTAGTATTTGAATTTCGACTCTCATTTATGGGACTCCGGGTTTAATCTTTTTTTTCTTCTTGTCATTGACAAAATCAGACTGATTCCAAATACCTATGTTTTCGGCTGTCACTGAACCCAAACCCTAACAATTAAATGCAGTCCCGTCATAAAACTTAGCTTATTTACAACAGGCGAGAAAGCTTGAAGCATCGTCTACCATGTTGCTTTAATAATAACGAGTCTGAGATGTAGTTAGCTGCCCACATAACTAAATATTTTAACGAGATGTTATAGGTACCTACATGATGATACAAATTTTGTTCCGTCTCTTAGATTTAGTGTAGTTCTGTCGTTGGGGCCGTGGGAAGCTCTATCACAAGCGGGGACGATGTAAAGCAAACAAAACGCCACGGTAAACGTGTAAATACTCCTGTTTGTCAACTTATTCCCATTGCCGCCTGAGCGCTCGTCTAATTGAAATTTTAATGGAAACAGGTGGAGGTACCAAAACACTGCTTGTCTTGGTGAGATGTTCGGTATGAAGCGCGCTTTAACCATTTTAAATACCCATAAAAATGAGCAATACCACGCGCAGTCAAAAGTTAGTTAGATGTAATGGTGTGGTGTGACGTAATTATGATATTATTATCTGAACTTCGATAAATTTATATTATGTATTGAAATATAAATACTTATTATTATACTTATTAATGGAACCTATAACGGTTTGGGCACTAGGTAAGGATGGCTTTGTCATATAACTTTATGACATTTACGTAGACATTAGTAGGTACCTAATCTTTCACAGATAGGTAGGTATGCTTATTTGTGAAGCGTTGCTTATTTATACACGAAACAGTCACTTAGCCCACCTACCAAGTACAAAGCAACAGCGATCAACAATCGTTCTCTCTCATGAAAGACTCGTAAACGGTATCAAACCAAACAAGCTACAAGTTCTCGCCAGTAATTACTGCACGTGATCACCCACGTCGCACCTACCCACCAGTCCCGCCACCCCCGCTATGATTACACAGCTACCAGCGCGGCGCCAGTTCATCGGACACCTAACCTAATTTATCTGACGATAATTTTAATTAACATTGTTTACCTTTAAAGCATTGAATGGTAATATTTTACTTCAACACGAACATATAATAGGTTAATTAAAAAAAACAAACCTGAATAGGTATTGAATATTGATTATAACGAAAAGTAATAGAAAATCCATTTTGTTTATGTAATAGGTACATCTTTTATGGCTACCTATTATTAATTGACTCTTTCGTAAATAAACAATAGGTGTCTACACTATAGATAGATCTTTGATACCTATTCTCATAGGTATGTTGAATGCTTGGTATCTACTGCTTCGTACGATACTTAGGTACATAGGTAGGAACATATCAAATTAACGTGTTACGATAGTTAATAACAGAATTGGCGAATTAAGCACTAGTGGAAGCACTCGTCGTGCACTTATCCCAGTTAAGTATAGGTAGGTACATATAAAATGCTTGGTGCTAAATAACTGACGGGTCGACTCACAGTCTAAACAGCTGATCGTAAAGACCTGCAGTTTAGAAAATTTGTTCTTTGTATGAGAGACATCCGGTACGAAAGGGGGTGAAAAACGGGCGCAATCTTTATATGGTTCAACGTAATCCCTCGCTCTAATTAAATATGAAATCCACGCGGACAAAGTCGCGTGCATAAGCCAGTGTATGATTACAAGTGGCAGGCGGCGTCACGACGACACGGCGTCACGGCGCCGAGCATCTGACACCTTGTTATCGCTCCCACTTTACTCGTATACCTCAAGGAATACAGCTCTAATTATGTTCTTCGTTACGTCTTCATTTACCTTAGACAGAGACCATTTTGAACTGGATAATTTGATCTAATTATAACATCAAACAATTTCAAATTTCTCAATAAAGACCTAATGTATTTTTCAATCGTTGGGTAGAGTTTCGTAAACTTTTTAAATGTAACGAAATCTAATTTACCTATTAGCAATCTATGTATCTTACCTACTTACCTAATCCTACTACAAAGTTCCCAATGACTCCAATCATAAAGCTAAATAAGAAATAAAGAAAGGATAAGATAAAAGATTAGAGTCATTTCGGAGAAACAGATAAATTAATGAATCTAAACCATCCACACAAAACATGGACAATATGTATCTACATAACTATATAAAAGGACTTCTATGGCATTCACGCATAGCAGCTTCAGTAGGTATACAAGAATTATTATGTTCGCTTATAAAGATTCTAAAAGATCGACAGAATTTTTGGGTCAAAAATTTAGGATTTGGGTCACAAAATAGAGCCTCCCCTTTCGTGTTTCGGAGCGGCCAAAAATTATACACAACAAAGGTGTCGCGACTCCTTGATATTTATAAAATGTTAGAAACAATTTTCTATATTTACTTACCTAAATGTACAATCAATAAACTTTATAAAAATGAAACCGTTAGGTACTGTTACCTTAATTAAAATTAACCATCTAGGACACTAATCTTTGCTTATGTACATGTCTACATGGTATCTAAACATTTTAGCAATGGTATAATGACTCGTATACAACTACAGTTTTAAAGTTAGGTTAGTAGGTAATCGATTTATCGAAAGTGCAAAATTCTCTGTGATGGTAATTATATATCTGGCTTGTAATGTTACCTTCCTACAGGCAAATGAGTTGTATACCTACTCGGTTGCTACTTTTCCTCCTAAAAAAGCCTTAAATAGAAAAAATAAACATAAATGCCTCAAATGTAACTTGCTAAACGTGCAAAAAAGTATAGAAAGGATCGAATAATCACTATTTTTGGGTCAACCCTTCGCAAGGCGGCACCTCCTCTTCCGTGTCGCGGGTCAAGTGAACAAAAAATTTATGCACCTTCGAGCAGTGAAGGGTTTTGTAGTTGTAGCGCTTTGTTTGCGAATTCGACGCGTTTATTCCGAATATGGGATCATACGGACTTCGCTCGCTATATACCTAGGGCCCTTTTTAAGAAGCGTTTGAACCTGTTTTTGTTGTTAGGTGTGTGACAATATTAATTTTACCTATTTAGCTTAGTAAAAAATTACAAGTTATTGACTTCTTACTGATTTACAAATCAACGTTTAACTAGCTGAGCCGCTCCGTTTCATCCGCGTTAGGAATTGCATCGTACCTAACGCTTGATAGCCTTATGTTTATAGCCTTTCAGTCCGTCCAGTAGTTCCTGAGACTAGCGTGTTCAAACAAACAATCAAACTTTGCAGCTTTATATTATTACTACCTATACATTCAACACAATATCTTTTACCTACTACTTACCTCATATACCTATTTTTAAACTAACCCCACAAACATACCTGCCATTACGTTCATTCACAATTTTTAAACCGTCCCACTTCCTCAAACAGCTGAAGAGGTTTCATTCAACATTGCATTCATTCAGTCGCCCTCACCTCACCTCGCCTCACCTCACTCATTCACGTGTTCATTGACGACGCACCTCGTCTCACGGCGCAGGTGCCGCCCACCTGCCGGGGCGGGGCTGGTGCCTCACCTGGACACGCCCACACCTGCCCATTCGAGGTTCTGCATGTACTCAGGTGAGGTGCGAGATAAGTAGATACGTTATTTATTTTATTGTTGGCTTATCTACAGGTACGCAGATGTAGGTACGAGGAGCGTAGGTGCATTCCATTTTTGTTGTTACGAAATTTTCCTTGACATAAAATTAAATATTGAGTCGATGTCTAATGCAGTGCTTTGGTGGTTGTTAACTTACATGTTACTTACGTATAGTAAGAGAAATTGTCAGTAACAAAATAAGTAGGTACCTACCTATATTAGATAGACAGGTATGTACCTAGTCAGGACAAAGTCACTTCGGTTTACCCTACGGCAGTAGGTAAAACTTACCTATCTCATCTACCCGAATATGTTTTAAATTAAAAGCTTAGGTATGGCAGACAGCCTATTATTAGCCTTTACCTATAGGTAGGTAATATTACATAGGTTGACTATCCCTTTATGAACTATTATTAGTAGGTACCTATTTAGGTTTTATAAAGCTATGAATAACCTATATACCTAATAGGTGGGTACTTATTTCAAAATTTATAGATATAGGAGGTATTTCTATAAGGTCTAATCTATATAATAGTAAATAGGAGGTCGCTTTGGTAAGAGGCCATTGAAAAGGCAGTGATAGTACAATGCCTAGCAGACCAAAGGCCACGCGCATCGATACATACCTATAGGTATGTACCTAAGTACCTAAGTAATTAACCTCAACAAGCGCAATACTGCTTAATTAAAATTTGTTGACAAATAGGTAGTTAAATAGTTAGCAGTTTTGAATGTAGATGCTCTACATTATGTAAGGTACTCGCGATCACTAGAGAAGCGCGACTGTAAGATCGTGCAAGGCCAGCACCGCACGCAGCTCGAAGGCCCATAATTATCAGTATAAAGAGCTTCCAAGACAAAGAACAACAGCGGCAAGGTGAAAGCAAAAAGCAAAGAACCCGCGAGATTAGTTATTAAGACGAAACAATGGCGAGCAAACGCGCCTTCAGTAAACAATGTTGTATACCGGATAAGTAGGTACTGTGTGTACTTACGGGCTAGGCCACGTTAGCGCTAATTACCGACTATCTTTTCACGAAGTACCCAGTTCTGATTTTTTGGCACATTACGCTACGCTGATCGCAATCTGCGGGTTTATGTACCTACTTTTTGTAGTGTTTAACGTGGGTCCGCAGGTTTGCGTGTGTTTTTATGATAAATAGATACTTATGCAGATGCATAATATCTAACTGAGCAAAGGTCAATCACTGCTCGTACCTTACAATTGCAAATATGTTTATCGGGTACATAACGTTTTACAAATTTGACGCGACCAATTTAAGGGTAAATTTTTCTCTTCGTTCCGTTTTCCGTTTTATGAATTTAGGCATTGATACAACAAAATCAAGGAAATAACGTAGTTAATTAGTAGATACTACTTTGACAGTCGATGCTGCAGTCGGCGCGAAGCGTGCAATCAGCGTGTATATGTCCACACGCTACCATTGTACTGTTCTCGCCCACTCTACCTAATGAGGCGCGGGTAAACATGGAACTTTTATAAACAGCCTCTCAGCAAATTGGATTATTTCCCAGCTAATTACCTTAATGGCGCCGCTCACGGATAATTCGCACGTGATGACGACAAGAAAGATATAATCTTTGTTTTTGTATCACATTCGCGTGTAAGAAGTAGGTGCATTGAGGAAGCCATGTCAAGTATTCAAAAAAGTTATTTAGGTATTTATCCACTAATACGTATTCCGCGCTGAGTGAAAGTTACGTTTTCCTATGTAAGCTAGTACGAATACAAAATTTGGAGTGGTTTTAGTTTGTCTCATTTCCTAATAAATAATAAAAATAATCCTTACGCTTCACACTCATAGCCCCACCAAGGTCACACGAATCAGGAAGCACCATTTTATTAATTTATTTTAACTTTAAGACGTTTGTATAAGTATCTATCTGAAAGAAAATTAAATTAAAATTGTCTATGGCAAGCGGCATGGAATAAGGAAAAGATTCAATAGATCCAGTGTACCGGAGGCGAGCCACCTCGCCACGTTTAATTACGGCCAGACCATCTGGCAGCACCTCAACCCTTCCGCTAAAATTATATAATAATAAAAGACTAATTACTCGAGAAATTCCACCAATAAAGGCAAGACGGCGATCCCGAAAAATAATAAAATTAATTAATTAAAAACAACCTTCGAGTTTTAAATTCCTCCCCCGAAGTCTTTAGGGCGCGATAACGACCGCCTTATTTCGATTGCATTTACTTAAGATTCGATTTCCCGAAACGATGATCGAATAGTCGCGCGACAATCGCGAGCCCTCGATAAATATTTTCCCAAAACTTATAATTTGGAAACGAGAAAACTTTTTCAATTTGCACACAATACAATGATCCTTGTTTAAGGAAGAGATTAGTTCCAATTTTAATTAAATAATCCAATGAATTTTCAATATAAAATTTTGCCACATGAAGACTAGTATATCCACCTACTACAACCGTACACAAAGTTTTTAAAACTCAGTATGGAAGTCGGTACCTAGTCAAATCTGCTGCGCAGTTGTCGTGGCAGTGTCACCCAAAAGAGACGCAAACAGAACTCGATTAAAAAATTAAAACATTCTTGTTGAATAGCTGAAAGAATCGTTTGTGAGGCGACGAAGCGTCTCGCAGGGGTGATAATCCCGATTGTAAATTGAATAAAATTTAAACAATAACACTCAGTGTATACAGCATTAGCATTCGCAAACGGGTTAAAAAGATTTAGTTAGAGCAACAAAGGGAATGCGGGATTCACGGCTTCGGAAACCGCGAATGGGGCTTGTAGCGCTATCAGGTACGCTCGTAGCTTTGTCTCATGGAACGGTATTCCTTCGTGAAAACACTCTCTGTAAGATAATTCTGCATTAAGACTATAAAATAAGCGAGTTTAAGATTTATTGAATGGTTATATAAGCGACGTGCTTCAAGCTGGAAAGAGACACGTGCCCAGCTTTTCACCTTTGACTCTTCAAGAGCTTTAAACTAAATTAAACAATTTTTTGGTCTTCTATTAATCTCGTGTTTGTAACAAATTTCATTCTCGTAAATCTTACTCAATTCACCTTTTATTCTCTTACCATTACTGTACACATGTGCTTCCATCCGCAGTTCTTTCTTCCTGTTTCCAACAAGTCAACGTATTTATTCTTTGTGAAAAACATAGGTATTACAACTGCAAGCCATAGTTGTCTTGTCGAAGTTGTACAAAGTCCCTTTGTCTTAGCGCCACAAAGGAACCTTACACGTGCACTCGGCCGTGATCAGCGGATTCCTTTACCTCCTACTTGTTTTACTGTTCCATTCATTATACTTACCTATTTAAAATAATTTAAAATATCATCTTCAATATAATATAAATATTATAATATATGCCTAATTTAAATTTAAATATTGGTCTTAAACACACCCAAATTGTAACTGAATGGGCTTTATTTATTCATATCTGATTAGGTAGGATTTTAAAGTACTGCAATATAGCTATACTATTTTATATACTGAGTAAATATGTAATTTTATAAGCAGTAAATTACCTAAATAAAGTTTTCTTGTTCGTCCTTTGTTCAGAAATATTCGAAACTGATAAAGAGTTAACCACAAAATACTTCATCAAACAATAGAGGCCGCCGGTCCCCTCGATCAAGACATACAAAAACTTGGAGATCAATAATCGGGTGCAAGACTGAGCAAGAATGAACAACCTAACAACCTGTAAAGGCAATTAACGGACTTATCTCGTGAATAACGCGATCAAACGGCGGGGCGAGGGGGGATGGAGGGGGAGGAACTTGTAGTTGGAGCGGCCGAGAAAGAGGAATCAATCTTTGAACCGAACCTGCCGGACGGAATCGTCTTTACATCACACGACGTGGAGACGACACCCAAAAGAACTTATGTTCTATTTGCTCTTCTGAAATTCTGTAACTTTTTCACAGGTTTTAATTATTTAAGTATGTATTTTTGTATGCATTAAAAATTTCGTAATAATTAAGTAGTAGGTCTAAAAGACGTATAGAGAAAGTACAGTAGGTAAAAGTGATAGTTTCTTTAGAACAGGGTAAATCCAAAAAATACCTATGCCATCTTTATCGATAGCGCAAAGCCTTGAAGAAATTTCTACAGAATAGTAACCGAATTATAAAACTCGTCGTAAATATTGAAGGCATCATCGGCGATTGCCAGCGGAGGGACTAATTTAAATATCAAAACTAATTTGTCGAGAGTGGCGCAGTTTGATTGTGGGCCGAATTAGGTGAAACATTCCGACGCGGCTGCCAGGGGAGAAAAATTGAAATCTTAAAGGGGTAAGAAATAATCAATCGAGAACGAAGAAAAGACGGGTGTTCGCCCAAGGTGGTTCCCAATAGCTTATTTTGGTGAGTAGGTATTTAGGTAGGTAGGTATAGAAAAAAATTATATCAAATACGGCGTTAAAACATTAAGGTTGATTGGCTTCGTTTCCCTGTACGCATAGAGAAATATTCATTGTGGTGTTTAAACTTTAAACTATTTGGTCTGAAGTTAGGTGTCTATAATCTATTTTTATACCTATTACATAAACTTTGTAAATAGTAGCAACAAAAAATTAAAATCATACTTAACAGTACTAAAAATTCACCCAATTAATTCATACTTTTTAATCACCGGAACTACCGCCCGAGCACCAGCGAAGGGCTCCGATCGGGAGTTTAATTAGCAAAAATAACGCGACATTTCATCGGGCTGTCAAACTTTTCCAACAATTATACTAACGGCTAGAGTTCAGTTAATTTGTTTTTCGCAAATGACCGGCCCTTAATGAGAATTAAGGTGTTTATGGAAAGGGTTCATAATGGGTAGGTTGATTTCATTTCGGCACTTAATGACGGGCGACAGGCGCCTTCGAAGACGGGCTAAATTTCGCTGTCTTCCTTTTATACTGGTAACGTTTGATTCAACTTATCGTTGAATTTGGTGAATTTTGTACAGTAAAAACCTTTTTACCTAGTACAATAATGACTAGATTAACCAATCAAGTGTTGCGTTTCATAGATTTTACTTGAAACTAGATGTTGTGAACCGTGATGTCTCGTTTCTATGACACGTATAAAATAACCAAAATTAAAATAATTTAAAGCTCCTAGAAGAATTTGTAGAAACAGCGTGTGATAATTAAGAAAATGTTAAATTTGAAGACCATTATCACTCGTCCAACGAAGCATAATATCCTTAATAATTCCATACAGTACAACGATAGCTAAGAAAGTAGAAATCTTAACCTCAAAGAAGTCTAAGAAAACCTCAAACACGGTAAAGCAAACTCCAACAGGTACGGAATAATTTAAGCCCGCCTTCTATACAAACAATTAGCGAAAAGAGAAGCTCCGGGCAAATGTTTAAAAACTCGGACAAACAGAATAATTCATCCGAAATCTCTTCACCCTTCAAAGCGGATCTCAAGTCTGCCGCAGTCCGAGATTTTTCCTGGACTCATTTTTAACTTACGAGTTACAAGAAATAAGCGTTGTTCCAAACAAACGGTGAGCAAAAAATGAGATGTCAAAATCAAACTCAAAATTTCTATTCATCTTAAGATATCTGGATGCACTGGATGAAGGTTAAATAATGCGGTAAATTGGCTTTAGGCGTCCTTTTGGCTAAGATAGGCCGAGAAAAACATTATGAAATGTTCTTTTTGACCTATCAATGCTCATTGGTTCTAATTTCATTAATGTGTTCGTGATACTAATGTGAATTGAGATAAATGGCCCTATTATTATCGTTTTATTTTGTTTAGAACATTTGCTTTTCCTTTCTTAGTCTCTCGCTTGATCTGTTTTATTATCTTTGTTTCTCTCTCTCTTCTCTTGTGCCGTACGCCGCACCCTGATTTATATTTGAGACGTCGGAGCGGCAATTACTCGCCGAACTGGAATCATTGCCCTCCACTAATTAATTCCTCCCTCTTTTAATGTTCAAAAATCGCGGCCTCTAATTAGGTTTTAATTCGTTTTATTGGGCCAGTCATGAAATAATGGCGGACCACTTGCCGGGTCGCAGGCCCGTTTTATTGCCAAACCTTTCCGATATTTCAAGTTTGCGCTCCTAACTTAATATCGGCTGGCTCATAACTTTAGGCCTCGCTTAGAACTTAGTTTGATTATAGCTTCAGTAAGGCATATATTTTTGATGGAATGATCCTGTTCAGTAACTTTAATCTAATTTTAATCTTAATTGATTAAAATTACAAATTTTGCTTACGTCAGATTATTTTTGTTAATATTTTTTTAGAAACTTAATTATTATTATTCTTGTAAACGTCATTTATCGATCAGCCGTTTGCCTGCCTGTCTTCCTTAGATGGCGTCAATCCATCCGGTTCAGCGCCCTTTAAATCCAGCAGTTTCCTGACCACCTAATATAGTAAGTCTTCGTTAATCTTACGAAAAAAACACTTAAAACACCTGTGATTCTTTTTCTTCGCTCAATGGTATCCTCAATGTCTTGGCATAATTATAAGGAAAGTTACGTTAGAAAAGAAAGTTTTCGGTGTAGGCGGCGATGGGCGGGCGGCGATGGCTGGCGTGAGGCGTGAAGTCACAGCGATCGGAGGCGATTTTTTCCAGCGATTGGTAATCGGCTAAGTCATTAGGAGCCGCTTTGTTTTTTATCGGCGGGTAATGACGCGAAAAATGTCGTTAGCGACGAGCGGGCGGCTGGCAGGTGATGATGAACAGGAATTTATACAAGAAAAACTCCTAGAAACTTCATACGAACAGCACCACGAAACACTTAGGCTGTAAGGCTCTATGTGTCAACTCTAGAAATGTATTTTCATTCATTAAATGACAACGAAAACAATTTGCAACTTTCATAGCCCGCAACATAACTAGTTGATTTCATACGAATGATGAATTAATCCCAATATTCAAATAACAATAGATGCCGACAGTATTTCCAATTATAATAGCTTCATCAAAAGGTATAGGTACCAACAGATTTGCGATAAAAATAATGAAAAGCAGCAGTCGCTCAGTTTTATTTCATGCGGAACTAAACAAAATACACGTTTCAAAACCGAAGAGAGCTTAATTACATTCAGAGCGAGAGATACCCACGCGGCTCTAACTTCGTAAATTAAATATTATTTTTTCCTTTGGCATGTTCAAACTTGTCCGCGGTCATGTTCCGAGGTTAACTAGTTACACAGGGCTCGCCAAGCGCTTTAATATTCGCGACTGGACGTCTACAATTACGCTCGAACAATTTCATAACTCCGATCCGCCTTTGAGCGCGAACTCCGCAGAAAAAGAAAGAATATTAAAAAATAAATCAGCTACAGCGCTGCGCAAATAAACAAGCGATACAAAAAGCGCTGCCGATACAAAGGACCGCGTAATTAGATTAGCGGAGTTCTATCGGAGCGTTCCGCTTCTTTATAATTTGTTCGGTATTTCTAGACCTGCGGTTCCCGAGTGCACTCTTGTTCCAATGAGCTTTGGTTCTTAGTTGGTCCGGATTTCTCGTCTCAGTTGAAAGAGGTCACGGCGACCTCGCTATCGAGAGTTCGCTGTTCAGTAAACCCTGATCCTTGAAAGACACTTTCTTCTACTCTTGATGGATATAATGACGTATTTGAAACTTGCAGAAGTTGCTTTGTCAATTGCTATCATTTCTATTTAGTTATTCAATGCAATACATAATAATATGTAGGTATATCACAATACAAGATTTACATGATTAATAGGAAATACAAATAAAGGGGCGTTTAATATATTATGTGCCAAATAATTCTTATAGTCATTTATTTTAATAAGAAACATTATAGATATTAATTTTATTGTAAAATCATCTTTAATTCGACTGAGAGGTGGTCCTTGACCGAAGTAATCCCAGTCGACAACCATTACCAACAATTTAAGGACCGAATCGCCGCCCCAAGCAATCTCGATTCCATATCTTAGGGACTAGGTATTGTCATTGGAAAATTCTCCCGTGTTTGCACGCAGTCATGTTATTACCGCGAAGATCGAGAGAGATCATATTACGATCAGATTTGATCGTCAACCCAAGGAATTCTCAGCACCTATCGCAACCATTCAAGGAACATCCAATCGCCGCAGGCAAATCCAATTCGATATAACCACGGAAGAATGTGTATCGACATTTAAAATTTTTATCATGTTTGCAACATTTCATAATTTGCTGAGTAGGTATTTATTTCATAATGACTGTAATCTGTAGTCATCTTATCATTTCTTCATTTAATAAGATAAATATTCTATTTCTTGTGGAACAGCAATTGTGATTCGTTTTTGAATTTGAAAGTTAATACGAACAGATTATATGGTGCAAAGAATATTAAATAATATACTGAATGCCAAGCAATTTTTCCCTAACCACCAAAATATAACGTTAAGACATTTTGTCGGAATAAATAACATCCTTATAAAATTTTTAATAGACACTGTATGTGTAAAACACAGGTACCTACGTGTTATTTTCATTGTAAGCTAAAGTTTAGCTATAGTACTCGTAGGTACTCATCGAGAACGCATCGTAAGGTTAGTCATCAAATTATCCAATTTCACACGACGTCGTTGGGAAAGACCGTCCCTTCGCCTGCGGCAATCCCATCTTCATATGGACGTGGTACCTTTCAGCTGTATGATATGACAATGCGATTTGATGCAATCTATACGTCAACCTAGAAAAAATATCATAGTACGTACCTACGAGTATACCGTAAATCATTCACAGTCGCATGTAAATCTCAATGATAAAGCTGATTTTGTCGCTGAAGTCAATATCTGATGAATGCCTGTACCTATGGAACGTCGTCAACTGCACTAAAGAATGCACTAGATGATATTATTCAATAACTTTTAACTAAGACTACATGTAAAACCTTATTCTTGCAAATAAAGCCTATAGTATATTCCAATAACAATGATTAATTGATTACCTTACTTATCTACTACTATAGTCACTTCACTGATAGGTACATAACCCTTACACCGTTACAATGTCATTGATTGTTAGATACATACATACCGAGTTCGTAAGAGAACGAAAGTATATATATGTAGGTACGTGTTATTACGGGTGTCAGATTGAGTTTTTGTATAAGATGGCACCTCGCGGCGAATCTCTTTATACGCGCCCGCGGCAGCCCGCAAGCCGGGTGGCCATGTTCGAACATTCCGCCGATGATTGTCTCTCGAATAATCTTCAAATCTAACTGGCCGTAAAGACAAATAAGGTTTTGAAATAACTTTCTTTATTGCTAGTGATCTTTTGAGTGCGATGGTACTAGATATGTACGTAAAGGTACGTACGTAGGTATAGAGCCTAAACCTAAGATTTTATTTTGAAACTAGCTATGCCAAGCGGTTTCACCCGCGTTAAGAATTGTGACATAACGCTTGATAGACTATAACCTTCCTCATGAATGTATCACACACAAAAAGAATTTTTCAAATCAGACTTGTAGTTCCAGAGATTAGCGCGTTCAAACAAACAAACTCTTCAGCTTTA
>DWQK01001092.1:0-16902 GCA_018231225.1 Noctuana stator
GGTTTTTTCCTCAGAATTAATGGATGATTTATCCAGGATAAGTAAATAAATGAAAAAAATTTCGGGGTTAAAAAATACACGTGAGTTCAACCGTTCATTCTGTAATGCCCGTAAAAACCTGTATATTTTACAATATTCAAAGTGTTACCAATTAGGTCTAATAGACTTAATGAATAGGCCTATATTTAAATATTTTAAGTTGCCAACCTTACTCAGTGTACAGACTATAAATTTATGGGCTTATCGAGCTGACAATCATGGCGGTATGCCGCCGAAGCAGATAGCTAGAGACGATAAGACTAATGGCACTTACACTTTGTCATAACAATTCGTTCGCTTCCATTGATGACGCGACTTTTGAGGGAAAACAATGTACCCACTCTGAAAATGACTTCAATCCTTTTTACGTCCCTCTGCTGAGCACAAGTTTCTCCCCACAACCAGGGAAGGCCTAGAGCATACACCACCACGCTACTAAATAGGAATGGTGTGCGGTGTGGTGACTTTTAGCGAATTACGGTCGATAATTGCATTATTAATTTTCGGGGTCGCAAAATATATCAAAACCAAAATTTTGTTAGATAATGCTTTATCTTATTTTACTTACTTACTACAAAAACACCATTTTGCAAAGAAATACTCAGTGAAGTCGCTCAGATACTATATAATAAATAACTATGTATGTATGCACCATATAATTAATTAACATAATGTACAATACCCATACGTGCTGCCTAAATAGGTTTAATATACTCGTATATTCAATTCAATCAAGGTAATATTAATTCCGATTGATTCACACGACTAATTACCCGACAGTACTAATATAACTTACTACTAATTGCACTGCTATGTTAGCGCTATAAAGACAATTGATTAATGCGCATGTTATATTCTGTTCAAAGGAACATGTTATCTATTTATGAGAAAACTTTTGGTACATTTTAAATTTTAAATAGGTGGTACCCGTAGGCGGCAGACATGCTATTATAGTTTCATGCATTATGTAATATGCGTTGTCGTTGCGGATTGTACCCAGGTATTTTTAACCTAGTTTAACCTATTCCGCCGGCTTTTTTCTCCCGACTAACTGTAGCCAGAAGGGTGCCGAAAGTGACGATTTTATGACGTTATTGAGTGTGTTACATGAACAAAAAAATTTAAAAAGCTGAATATCCCAGTCATCAGTCGCGAATTTCATTATTTAAATAAAGAAAAGAAATAAGTTTCTTCACAAAACTTTAATAGAATTGAGATTGCAAATTGTTATACAAATTCTTGGGCTTAGCAAGATAAGGCGTGTCATAAAGCTAGGTTGAAATGGGTCGCTCAGATTAAAACGTGGATCTAGGCCGTGTAATATGATTCCCAACTATGAATATAAACGTTCCAGCAAAGAAATAACCTACTCATTTTTATACGTCTGCCTGTGGATTAAGGCGCTTTTAGAAGCACGCTAAAATCATTAATTATCTCTTACGTATTAATAAACAACCCGTGTGATGTAGTGGTTACCACGCCAGTCCACTATTCGAAGGGTCCCGTATTTCGATCCCCGGCGGGGAAAACATTTTTTTCCCGGTCTGGGTGTTTGTGTATTTGTCTTTGTATGTGTCCATGGCACCCACGACACATGGAATCCTAGTATGGGGTCGAAGCGTTATTTACGTATAATTAAACAAATACAAACAAAATTATCATATTTATTTTATAACTTTCTTACTTTTCGTTCTAAATATATTATGTTTGTTGTTGTTCTTTTCTGTATATGTCAGTAACAAACCTTCACATAGAATAAATTAACATGATTATAAATTAACTGCCTTCAAGCGATTTTACGGAAGACCAGACTGAAATACCACGGCGAAATAACATTTTCGATGCAAATTAATCTCTATGGGTAATACCTAGAGAATTGAATAACGAAATAATAGCCCTAACATAATACGGGATTGTGTACATTTCATACACTTGAAATGTCTGCGAAAACATGACGCCACAAAGTGCTCTTATTTAATTTGATGAACAAACTCGTACCGTTGGACTGAAATAATGAGAATCCGACCCTATTAGCCTTGGAGTATTTTCATTTACAGCTTGCAACCCTTTTTATGGGTGACTACTGAGCACGGGTCTTTCTCCACAACCGAAAAAGCCTGGAGCATACTCCACTACGCTGCTCCAATGTAGATCAGTGGAGATGAGAAGTCGTCAAAAGTCTTTAGATACGATGCCACCAGAATTCATAGGTAGATACTATGTTGTGTCAAAGCATATTTGGTAAGATAAATTTATTGGCTAGATCTTGAGAATGAAAGAAAACGGGCCTCGCTGATGCGACTTCTCCCACGTCTATATTACTCCACGCTACGCCACTGACTCATCATCAGGAGGGTACACGCTTATCGCCGATGTACCGTATTATTTGACGCTCATCCAGTGTATACGTGTACCTTATGATGAATAAAATATTTTGAATTTGAATTTAAATTGTTTGCGAATTCCTAAACACACGTAAGTAAAAAAAAATTTAAGGCCATTGGTCGCAGCAACGTAAACAAGGGACACGGAACAATTCGTCAAGCTTTACCCCCCAGAGCAACAGTGTAAATTGTATAGCGACCTCAATTTGAAGGCATAATAAACAGTAATTTGGCGAGTCCTTCAAAATGGGTGTAATCACGCAAATTGAATTCTGCGTAAGATTCGGAGGCAGTCCATTAATTTGCGACAGCATTAATTTCCTTTTTACGAGTCCAAATGTTTTCGTATCTTGGTTACGACTTTACTACTGCGTTTTAAGTGACATGAGTCAGAGTGTCGAAATTGCGTATTGCCAAAAGATGTAGACACACAGAATAATAGGATTAAAGAATAGTACCGAGGTCATATACACATTACGTCATATGCCTGCAACTCATTTATTTTTATGTCCCACAGCATTGTACAGGTCTCTCCAAATGATCTGAGAAGGTCTGAAGTACACAACAAAACAGTTTAAAATCTACGAATTAACAGAACCATCAACGGACGGACAGACCTTCATTAAAGGAAAATGCCGCGTAATGTATGGAACTGTGTACCAAAAACTAAAGTGATTATCTGTAAACTTAACATACATAATTATAATAGGAATAGAACCGAAGTAACTGTGAAGTATTAAATAGTTTAATGTAAATATTTTTTTTTTGTGCCTCATGGTCTTCATATAGTTGGCTAGACAATATCTATACTAATAATATAAAGCTGAAGTCTTTGTTTGTTTGATTTTTTGTTTGAACGCGCTAATTTCAGGAACTACTAGACGTATTTAAAAAATTCTTTTAGTGTAACATAGTCCATTTATCGAGGAAGGCTATCAAGCGTTACGTTGCAATTCTTAACACGGGTGAAACCGGGGGCACAGCTAGTATACAAAGGCTTGGATACGCAAATCATAAGATATTCTTTAGACTATCTTTCAGAATTCTCCTTTATAGAAAACAATATAAATTTTCCGTGTAGTGGGACATACTCGTAAATATCTAATCGCTTATTACTTGAAACCAAAAGCGCATGTTACAAGCGACACCTGAGAAAAGTAATATTTTCTTCCAAGGATAAATTGCTCGTCGTCTAACAAATAGCTCGTTCGCCAGTAAACCGGGCTTCCTATGGTATTGTTAATCGATTACGACATTTCCAGAACTAAAACCTTTGAACGACCCTGTTGGAACAACACTGGTAGGTAATTATACTGCTTCGCGCTTTGCAGGGGTTGAAATTGTTTGTTTTGTTTAAATTGGAGTAGTTTTCGAGTAGACGTCATTTTCACTTTAAAGTTTATTGTTATTTATGTTGTAGTGTGCATGTTTTTGAGGACCCCGGTGTGGTTATCATGCTAGTCCACCTTTCGAAAGCACCTGGTGTCGATTCCCGGCGGGGCAGAAATTATACAGGATTTAAGATTTCTGTTCCCGCTCTGGGTGCTTGTAATTTGACTTTGTATCACCTGTTGACAATTCGTCGAGAATGTTTTTTAGTATGTTAACCGAATTTAAATAGTAAATGTGATTTCCATGTTTTTTTTATTCAAATTTTTTTTTCCGAATTGGTCCACATATAAATTTGGTTCTGTTCTGATCAGATAGTGGAAACCATGAGAAATACCACAATACTTTTAATTTTTGCATAAGCTCTTAAATCTGTTGAAAAAAAGATACCATAAAAGATATTTAACCACACAATATTATACATATTTGACAAATATAAATTAGTCATAATTTGGATTGCTAGGGCTAAAAGCTCTTACGTTACGCTTTGATTTATTATGGAAGGGACACCTATACTTTTATAAGAGTTTCTGGACGTATAAAATACTCGTACATAAAAGTCGAACGATTCCGAATTTACATTTCAGCTGAAACTCACACGCTGAGTTAATGTGCCGGTTTAATGGCAATTCTCCCGTTGCCATGGCAACGGACGTGAAACTGCCGAACTTGATACATTACTTTCGGGAGGAGTTACGATTTATTTTTGAAGAGTTCTAAAAGTTTAGACCAATCATTTGTACTCGTATGGGGAGCAGAGTTATTGCTGCTTCGCTTCAACTTCTTTGCAGTCCAGGCGTTTCCCGAAAACTGTTCTTTACGCCAACTTTATCCCTCGATCAACCAACTTTGTTTTCAAAAGTTTATGCCTATATTGTATTTCTTTATTGTGGAATACAGTTGGCGAACATAATGTCAAATGGCGAAAACTGCGTTCAGCAGATGATTGTAAATATAGCTGTAAAAGTATATCATAAAAAAGTGTGACAAAAATATCTTTTAAAATAAAAAGCAAACATATTTCTATCTTCTGTGGTAATAGCATTTTCTTACACTTCGTTTGTAATATTGAATGTCAAAGGTTTAAAAGGCAGACGTGGCAGTGAGCTCTGATCTGAAAGGCTGATCAATTTATATTAAAAGCTGGGGCAGATTAGATTTCGTACATAGCGTTCTAACATAGGTACAAGTTTAACTGAGCGTAACTGACATCATTTTTTTTTATAAACTTTGCCAGGTGGCCAACTTGATTAGACCCTGTGCAATCTAACACTTACATACTTCTTTAAATCTTAAATGAAATGTGCTCCATTTGAAATATATATGCGAATTTTGTAGCTAGATTTGTAGCGAATTTTGTAGCTAGATTTGTTCATAGATATCACTGTGATCAATGGAATCATTAAACCGATAACTGGTGAATTGAATCAATTTCTAAATTTTTTTTCGTTAACGCGAATTTTTTCCTTGCCACGATCGACTGGACTAGTGATCACGATCGACCGGTTGGCCACCCCTGAACTATGCCTAGCAAATACGCATGCCACCTGATGGTAAGAAGTCACCACCGCCTATGGACATAGGCAACACCAGGGGAGTCACCAATGAGTTGCCGGCTTTGATGGAGATTTTGTGATTTTTTGATGAAATATGTCCATTCCAACTATTCGCATTAAAATTGAGAACATCACATGTTTTAAAAAAATACTAAAGCTAAAATATAACTTATCTATGTACCTGTGTACTTCATTTATGTAACATTTTTTTTATTTGAAGCCAGTTTTGGGAAAACCAAGGGACATGGCATTAAGCAAATGTAATTATTCTTATGTCCGAGTATAAAGAATTAATAAATTCAATTTTAAAAATAATACTTAACAATCGAAAGCTCTTCTTACGTAAATAACAACACTTAACTTCGGCTTTTACTGCCAAATTATTGCTTTACAACAAATAAATTTATATTCCAAATTGGATGGCAGAAGAAATTAACGACTTTGAACTGGAAAGCGACAATCCTGGTATATTGAGTCTGTAATTATATTATAAATATGAGTTGGGACATCCTTAATTACAAATCTTGAAAGCAAATATGTCATTCCCCGATTAAAGTGACACGTGAAAAGGGTTTTATGATATCAAAATTGAGCTGCAGTGAGAATTTGAAAAGTGTATTTTAGATATATTTGCTAAATTTAAACCCTTTCATATGATCCGTACCCAACAATGGGACAGTGGGAATGTGAGGTTTATGCTGTTTAAATCTAGACGAATTTTTATAGCCTTCTCACATCTCAAAGAACCGTTCTATAGAATATATTGAATATGTTCGAAAGAATAATAATATATTGAGAATAGGTTGACGATGGTTATGATACAAATTACTTGATGTAAACTGATTAACATGGAAACAGTGGAGTGTGGATTTGATCAAACATATAGATTTACAACACTATATAGATCCATATTACAAGCGAATACAGATTTTAGCAACTTGTTTTTATAAGCCAATTAACTTTTAATAAAGCCAATATACGAATCTAATTAAAAATGTTTTGATCAGCTACGTTTTTACACCGCTTATTATGAGTTCATACTTTTTACATAATAACCTTTATTTTCAATTACGATTACTTTGTCCGATGGCAACAATAAATAAACGGAAAGCCAAAAATTATTGAAGCAAGTTAATGTTAACCAGAGAAGAAGAGGTCAATAACTACTAAATAACTCTCAAGATAAATGAATCGTATACGGCCTAAAGAGCATAGAGATTAATGCAACAATTTGATATTAGTGATAGATTATTTTATACTTATTTCTCGTAAACTTTAGTATACTGTAATAACCAATTGGTCATAATCACGGCCAAGTTTAGTACTGGCTACTATACCATTTGGTTTGTTTTTGTATATATATAAATTTAGTCGTCCAAATTTTAAATGCGGGCTAACGAAGCCTTAGAGATTTAAAGATATTGGGATATTAACATTAATGGTTGAATTACTGACCCATCTGAAAAACTCAAAAGCCCCGTTCATTAGTACACTTTGTATTTCTTTATTTATATTTATTAGATTTTTTTTTGTCAAAAATATTGTTTGTTAATTTCTATTAATAATAATAAATAAAGATTATTAATATCATATATAAAATGTTGTATTAATATCAGAAATCACTTGTTCACAGATGGATTGGGAATACACGGCAGCAATATGGCGTAACCGCCACGATTTCCATCACGAGCCATGATTACGTCACGACAAGCAAAGATGATCCAACTGCTATGAATTTCAACGGTACCTACGTCGGTGGAGGAGTGTGGATCCTCACGAAGACGCTCACCGGAGATTCAGTTGGAGTCATCGACGAGCCGAAGTCCAACAAAACTACAGATATCATCGATGTTAAAGTTGTCCAAGTCTCTTTCTGCATTCTTTACACCATCATTTTTGTTCTTGGAGTATTTGGAAACGTTCTGGTCTGCTATGTGGTGTTCAGAAATCGGGCTATGCAAACAGTTACCAACTTATTCATAACCAATTTAGCACTCTCCGATATACTACTCTGTATATTTGCAGTGCCTCTAACGCCGATGTATACGTTCCTAGGAAGATGGGTGTTTGGAAGACTGCTCTGCCACCTCATGCCCTATGCTCAAGGGACAAGCGTATATATATCCACACTGACCCTTACATCAATAGCAATAGATAGATTTTTCGTCATCATATATCCTTTCCATCCACGCATGAAATTAAATACGTGTATCTTTATTATAGTCTTTATATGGGTGTTTTCTTTAGTTGTCACATGTCCCTATGGACTCTTTATGGGCATACAAATAACGAACAATAAAACTTACTACTGCGAAGAAAGTTGGCCCTCAGATAAGTCAAGGAAAATCTTCGGTGTTTTCACCACCGTTCTTCAATTCCTAATTCCATTTTTAGTCATAGCAGTATGTTATACATGTGTAAGCATAAGATTGAACGACCGTGCCAGATCAAAACCTGGTGCGAAGAATACCAGGAGAGAAGAAGCTGACAGAGATAGAAAGAGACGCACGAACAGAATGCTTATATCCATGGTCGCTATATTTGGTACATCGTGGTTACCATTGAACCTGATAAACATTTTCAATGACTTCTACGCCCAAATGACTGAATGGAACTATTACTATCTCTCATTTTTCTTAGCCCATTCGATGGCAATGGCTTCAACTTGCTATAACCCCTTTCTTTATGCTTGGCTGAACGAGAACTTTAGAAAAGAATTCAAACAGGTTCTACCTTTTTTCGAGTCAACAGGAGGAGTCAGGAACAGTTACCACTCAGGGAGGATGCCAACGCACAAAACAGACAAGATTTGCAACGGCAATGACACCATCCAGGAGACACTTCTGACTACCTCCTTTAACCGAGGATCATCGATAAAGCAACGAATACTAGAAGGCAATGGGAAGAAGGATAATGGAGTTGAAATAGAGAACATTATGCTGGAGGACAAAACTATCTCAGCGACGTATCACACGAAGAGTGAGAACGTTAACTTGCACCTGATAAAAGAAGAATCACAGCCTAATGAACCTAAGAATGTGAATCCTCATTTGTAAAGTAAGTATAGCACACGAGCATGCAAGAAGATAGATTGAGATAGGTATAAAGGTAAATCACCAATCTTATATTTCCTTTTCACAGAAGTAATATAAAGTATAATGATTTGTATACTGTGTACCAAACCCAATAGTTAAGTCATCTAAATTTTCCTATGAACGTAATTGGCAGCAATCCCTCCATCCCTCCAAACCAAAAAATCCTGACCCGATTAATAAATTAAAGAGTTATAAAGCTACAAGTCACAAAAATTAACAATCTTCTTCCCTTATGAATTCGTCTAAAAAGTTATATACATGTAATAATGTACATAAGTATAAGCACGAATTTCATGACTATGTTTCGCCGTGTATCTCTTTTAACCAAGGTCTAATCTATCAAAAATCAATCTATCCTGACGGATATTCACGAACCGATCCTATGTAAATGGTAATTTAACTATTGCTGATTGATCGTTAATTGAAAGCCGTAACTTGAAATTGATTTACGACCTTTAATAGCTACACAGGAATCGTAACGGAATTCACCATAACATCTTTTGATTTAAGAAGTTGTATTTTGTGAATAATAGTTCTTAATTAAACGGTGAACCACACAGGAATTTAACGACGAAAATGACTTTAATATTATATCTGCGACACCGTTTGATCTACGAGTAGCTTAATATATTTGACTAGCGTTAATAGAAAATGTATTGGATTAAAATAACATGAAAATATTGTCGCGAACAATTTAAAGCAATCTGTAAAACAACAGTCAAAGCGGCTAGGACCACAAAAGTTCTCTGCTTTCAACCATCGCATATAGAATTTTTATTTATCTCATTTAGAATTTATCATTCTTAACTTTCTAAAGATATGCATGCTCGTTTGCTATAAACATTTAAAATAATTTCCATTCCTTTAATATGTATATTATAATAGGTTGAATATAGGATAGTAACGACCACTAATAACTTATCCGCAAACATCATTACTAAGTTACAATGTATGGTCCCTTCGGAGCAACTCATACCACCAAACCCTATTGACGATAGTTTGTAAACTAACCAAATTTAAACAGGTGTTCAAAACTCTGTAGTTAGTGTTCTATACCTGGTTATATTTTACTACGTAAGAACGACAATAGGGTTATAATCGAATTAGCGCCAAAGTTGCGATTCGATTAGTCTCCGACTGTATCAAGTAACACGAAACAGTTTGTTAATTAACAGTGTTAATTACTAAACTTTGCTTTAAGTAAGCTTTATAGTGGTGCTTTGAAACTGACGTGAGGAAATAAAATAAATAAAAACCTAGATGTTCACAGTCTCACACTACGTTTAACTTTGTCCGTCATGAACAGACATGACAAACAATTATACTAACACCCAGACCGGGGAGAGAAATTAAAATTCATTACTAACATTTTTACTTTTTCTTTGAACTTTGAACTTCAATTTAGATGGCAGAATGGCATAATTGTCAGAGACCTTTAAATAATGTTTTAACAGTAATGTGTGTGGTATTTAAATTATGATTTTATCCATCTATCTAAATAATGTTATATCTATCTATGTATATAAAGAATATAAAAATATTTAATACAACAAGAAAATAAGGTGCATGAACCGTCCAAACACTGGCTTCACCTACCAGTTCGGGCAGGGGTAATTCCTGTTTACCCACTGCATCGACAGTTAATTGTACCAGGCGTCCATTGTAACTAAACTACAGAGTTAAAAATTAACTCTAAATTAAACGCAAATTTTCATTACAAATGTGTTTTTAAAATAAGTTTTTAAATCGCCTCAATTTTAACAGTCTCTCCGGCATCGACGCGCGGTTTCTGTACCCTGCCTGGCTCAACCTGTAGAAGGTATCTATGTATACGTAGTACATATTTGTTTTAATTAAAATTCTCATTTCATGGTACAAGATTAAATGGGTGTGGTGGTGATACAACCTGTCGAAATCTTAAATCTTAGGCACCAACTTGCTTACCCTAGCACGTTTCCCATTTATAACGCTACCAAGAATTTGAACTTTATTATAGAGATTTTAAAAGCCTATTTTTATTTAAAAACTTTTGAGACCTGACCTGAATTCAATTAACCAAATGAACAAGATGTCTTCCGGTGCCACGGTTACAGAGGCAGTTCGGAACTATTAAGAACGGAAGATGAATACGTAATGCTATAAGGTCGCTGCAAGTTAAACTTAGCACAAAGCTAATTAGACATTGATTGGAATTCATTAATCGCATAAACGAACGTAACCGCTTAGTACAGAAATAATTTTAAATGTCTTTACTTAACTTGATTCCAAGTATTTATTTGCTGCGTTGCTTTATTTACGAAAGGTTTTTTAACTTCTTGTACTGAACCGATTTTTATGAAACTTTGTACTCACAATTAGCATTCGCTGAAAATTGTATATAATTTGGGCGGTGCTCCACGGTTTAATTCAGATATTTATTCCTACTACGTACGTCTAAGTTAGGGTTCTTCAAAAATGTGCTAATAAAAACTCTCCTTCAAAGCTGGCAACGTATAGGATAATCCGCTTTTGTTACCCATGTTCATGGGTGGCAGTGACCACTTACCATCCGGCCATGCATGTATCATGCGTGTCTGTTAGGTGTAAGTTATAAAAAAGAAAAAAAAACCGATTGAAGAAGTACCGAAGTGTGGGGATTTAACCCGAAACCAATGAAGCGGTAGGGTGAAACTCATCCGCTATTACAAATCAACCCTCAGAATTTTATATAGAAATAACTTACACGGTAATCTTTTTCCAAATAATAGCCATATTCTATGCTTATTTAAATTGAAGTTGTGACCCACAGGATTTATAAATACAACTATTGTACATCCATCAGCTTGTGGATGTCTACTGTAGGCCTCTCGTAGCTGGTGCGATTCCAACCGGTGACGTTATTATTGTAGACTTAATATATAATTCTAAACCACCTGTAAAGTGCACAGTATTTCTTATGTATAATGTACTATAAATATATTTGCTATATTGCATGAATTTAACATGTTTCTGTTAACATGAAACCAACCAAGGTTAATTATATTGAAACCTACGTAACATTGCTTCCAATTTAGAAGTAGGTACTCGTATCATAAACACTGCTTGCGCGAAGCCATTGTTTCCTTAAGGCTATTGTATAAATAAAAGGCTTACGAGAAGTGTTCATTTTAATGGCAACACCAGACATATCTACCTTTCTCGTTATAAATTCTAAGAAAACGTGTACTAGATACAGCAAGCAAATGTTGACATTATTACTTTACTGTCGATTTTTCATTTATAAATATAAAAGGCAAACATGGCTCACTGACTTATACTCGTAGGTATATCAACGCACGGCCAAAACTACGTAGAACTTTGAAATACAAGATTTGATAAGACTTTGATACAAGAGTTCCTTATATGATCTAAGGGAACACTAAAAAATAATTTTCAAAAATCATACTGGGGTGAAACAGGGGGGTGAAGTTAATATGCAATTTTCTCATTTCTTAACTTAGAAGTATGGAAATAAGTACCTATTTAAGTTCTCGATTACAATTAAAAATGATTTGTATATGTGAAATGGTCTAAATTCCCCTCTAAGGGGGGAAAACCTCTGGGGGGTTAAAATTTATTTGGAAATTTCTCATCTATAGTAGATTTTAGGACCCAATTCTAAAGACAACAGGGACGAAGTCGCGGGGATAATCTAGTCAAACATAAAACTGCTTACGACACAAGAAGGTCGGGATGTGTCGACAAGGCAAGGGACTCGGGTTGTACACTGCCTATTATTCAAATTGACATTGATAAAGGTTCTCTATGATATCGATGGTCATTTACATAGGGTTTGCAAATTCATTGCTTCGTATAAAAATAAAAAGCATAACCAATTTTTAATATACAATAAATATAGTTGTGTATAATTTTGTACATAGATTTAAAATTTCGTAGGTTATTGACTAACTTAGGGAGGACCATAGATAGTAATTAAATTGTAACTTGTTTTTTTTCCATATTTTAAACCCATTTTTACATATTGAATGATATTCAAATCAACGTAACATTGTAAAGAGGAAATAAAACTGCGTAGCGTCGAGATTCTATAAACTAAGGTTGACAAACATTTTATTTAACCTATTGTTATTCAATATAATTGTTTTGTTTGTTTCAGACACATGCCAGCAGGAAAACGAGCTCGAGTACGTTCCACCCCACAGATTATACAGAACAACATTTGTACAGATTAATAAAATAAAATACTTAATATGCGTAAGCCGTTACATTCGTTCCTATATTTTATTTCACGCCATTATGCAGTGTCGGCTTAATGAAAAAATATTTTTATGTAGGTGTAATGTGTTGGCTTTTGTAAATAAAAATGTTAGCATTTTTTGGCTTAAAGTGTAAATTATCTGTTGTAAATTATCTGCGTTTGAAAATGACTCTTAATGCCAAATGTTAAAATTTGTCTATGGACTAACGTTTTCAGTTGGTATCGTGCGTTTTAATTTCGCATTCAAAAGTGTAATTACTATTCTAAAGTATAGACACCATATACTTTACTATTGCGAGTTGATATAATTTCACGCTCTTGAAAATACATAGTTTAGTATTTGTATTCAGGTTATTTTAATTTTAAAACCTTTAGTCTCGTCCAATACTACTAGTGGTACTTAAAGAACTTATTTCCTTAATCAATTTGTGTGCTGAATATTTAAAAAATAATAATTTCCTTTTAAGCATTTCAACTCTTTGTTGAAGTGTAGATAAAATGTTTCGCTTATAGTGGCAATGACAACTTAATACTTTAAAAAATGTACATAATTCTTCGAATATTGAACGACTAGTAAATAGTTTGTACATAATAATCTGTCTACTATGTATATCAGAAATCCTATATACTTAATTATAAGAACCTAAGTAACGAAATGGAACGCAAGTAGCTTTCCAGAGGCCTACGTTTAATTCTAACGTAACGATTAAATCGTGTAGATTGTTAATATGAAATAAAAGCAAATCTATGAAATTATTGTCTAAATTGTTTTATGCTTTTGAATAGACCATTGAGCCCAATTTCAAACTTCCGATTAACAAACCTTGATTATGTAACTACCATGAGCCCTTACGAAGTAAAGAGTTTGGCGTACACGTAACTAAAGGCTTTTTAATTTGTTCGTCTTTAACATTTGTTTCCAAGTATCAAAAATAAACTGTAATATTATTAAATATTTTTGGAATTCGTCGAATTTTAGTCTCTCTCATAATCCGTCTCATAGTCCCTCTCATAGTCCCTCTCATTGTCTTACCTCCTGTTAATAAAAAAATCTTAAACTTCTTCAAGGTTTATTTTAAAGGGCTTACTAGGTCGAGAAGTCTTAGGTTCGTTTTAGCATTAACTTATATTTTATTCCAACAATCAAATCTATTTCAATTTGTTTGTCTTTAAATTATATATTTATATTCCGGTACTATTTCATTGAATTGTGAATTCGTTTTTAACATTATGTGTGGTACATGTGCGCCAAACACAATCGAAGTTTGAGATTTCGAGTTTATTCGAAAACACAAAACAATACGTGAAACAAATAAATATAATTTGTAGTGTTAAATCATGTTCTAATTATTAAAATTATAAGAAAATGTACATAAGAAATAGCTGTTAAACATGTTTAAATATATTATAAGTTTATGTATATAAAGAGTTTAAAATAAAATAATCGCTTCATATAGCTAAATGTGAATTTTGTATAGAAATAATGTTCTTGCTAGTACTTATATCTGTTTAAATGTCAATGAATAAACGAAATTGGTTGTTTTGTAGCAGATCATTTTATTTTAAACCTCACTGTTTTTGTATAAATAAAAAAGAAATAATCACATTATTGTGAATGAGGAATTTACATTAAACATTGATTCTGATCTAACTTAAAGATTAAGACTAGGAAAACTATGTACAGATCTGTTATAATAAAGTTGATTATAAGTTCATAGTTGTTAGTGTTTCTCCACCAATCCGCTTTGGAGCAGCGGGGTGGAGTATGCTCCAGGCCCTCCTCGGTTGTGAGGAGAGACCCGTGTCCATCAGTGGGACATAAAAAGTATTGAAGGCAAGGCAAGTTGTTAGTGAAGAACTGAGCTTACCTTTGATTAGGAAGACGTGACTAGGTGTTGCCAGCCAATATGCATCTTATCAGAGGTAAACATTCAAAGCGCAAAGTTTTTTGGTTGGCGCTTTTGCGGACCTATAAGTTTAAAATAAAAATGAGGGAAAGCTTTGAGTAGCAGTAGGTACCTACTCAAATACAGAAACTTTACAAAAGTTCACCCCCTCGATTCTTCAGATTATATTATTCAATTTAACGAAATACTCGACAAATTCAATTCCAATCAGAGTTAAATTATTTTGTTGTTACCCTTTTACGAAGGAATTTTAACAACTTCCTTAAATTTCAAGTTACGTAATTAAAATCTCTTAGGTACTTGTAACGCAATTTATGCTTTTTCTTTAAAATATAATTGAAAATGACAAGCAAAAGTTTATGAATAAAAATAACAATTATGAATAAAAAAAAATCTTATTGCTTTAGTGATCGTTACTAAGACGATATAGTTAACATATTGTACTTTTCATGGGTGAAGCATGGCAGCAGCTTAAAACCGAACGGAGAAAGAGGATCCAAGCCCAAAGGTTGTAGTACTGAACTGACACATGACAAAATTGATTATGTTCAAAAGTCGTGTTAAAATTGCTAATCGAAGCCAAGCCATGCTACGATTTGTTATGCTACGTCATGCTACGCTACGCCACGGGAACGTACAAGTACGCTACGCGCCTAGACAGACTACGTAGAGGTACTCAAGATAATCATGCCAAAGAAAATCCGAATTTTCAGCTGTTTCAAGCTCAATGTTGGCATTAAAAACTCTCTTCTCTCTATTCCTATTCAGATTTCTTATTGCTGCTACCGTACTCGTACGTCAATGGAACTCCTTTCCAAAATGCATCCTTGCAAGTTCTTGACATACATTTTTTTTAATTTCAAATCAAAACCGTGAAAGGAAATAAGTTACTAGTTATTTTCTTTAACCAACAATTTTCCTTTACACAACAGTTACAATAAATAATAAGTTATAATTGTTTATTGTATTGTTATCCATAAACTTATACTTATATTTCTTATTTATGAGTAATGAATTATTTAAGTACCGCCAACACCCTACACCTTTTTGTTACTTTTATGTTGTTTACCTATCAACGTTTAATTATATAGAAGAACTCGTTATTTAGTGATAAAACCGCCATTTCTATTTAGTATTAATTTGGTGTACCTACTTTAAATAGTTTAGGAAAAAAAATTAAAGATATAAAACGAGTATTTCATTTCCTATTCAAGTAACTCAGTACTAGAAAATAGATTTTTCAATTTCTTTTCGCATTTCATAAATCATTCCACCCACTTTGAACGAATGATTGATGGCCATTCACTCAGTTTTCTGTTCTTCATTTCCTGTTTACTTAAGCGAATTGATTAGTGTGAGTTTAAATGAATAAGGATTGTATGCGATTTGTTTTACCTACTAATTTAAAACCTTAAAAAATATTAATCCAATCTACGAATAGTTCTTTTGAAGTTTTCAGGCTTCTTGTGCCAGAAATTTAATCATAAAATTTTATTCGAAACTTAGTTCCCATGCAATCAGTTATATTATAAAAGTGTTCAAGGAAAATTAAAGTATAAATTGCTTTCAAGTTCTTTCATTCAGATTGAGTAAATCTAAAATATATAACACACAAATTGTAGCCCCTCATTTGCTAAATATTATTTCATTATTTTGAGTTACTTTCTCTTTAAATTTTATTTATACTTTTTTTATTCATTTTTTATTTAGTAATTATTAGTTTTCACGTGCTCTATAAGGCCAATATTTTGATATATGTTCCTTTTGACAATTCAATAAGACATGCCGTCACACTTACTTATACTTAAAAAGTACTAAACGGATTTTGAGGAAACTTACATTGTTTCCAAAGTTTATTAAATGTATACCTCTCATGTGTTGCTACTTAAAATACAATATTTAAGTCCTAGAACCTGTTCTCGATTTTATATAATGTTCAAGCCAGGAATTTTATACATGAAAATTTAAAGCTGCATCGAATCCTCGCGCTCGTTTGAACTCGATTAAACTTGCAGTCCTTATATGGCAGATTGGGTCCAAAATTTGAAAACGGTCGTGGAATATTTTTAAATATCTACCTAATATTAATGTACATACAAAATACCAGGAAAAATACATAAAAATTATAACTGCACAAAGGTACTGCTTATTTCACATAGAAGTCTCTTATATTCGTTATTCCCGTGTGGTGTAGTGGTTACCACACTAGTCCACCATTCGAAGGGTCTCGGGTTCGATCCCGGCGGGGCAAAAATTTAAATGATAAATTTAAGTGTTTGTGTGTGTCCATGGCAC